>JARHVA010000574.1:1852500-1977500 GCA_037957365.1 Torreya grandis | reverse complement strand
CTTAAATAATTCCACTAATGTGTTCTTATTTTTATATATTCATAAATAAGAATGTCACATCGAAGGCTAGATGGTGAGGGTATATTATATCCTAATAAATTTAACCCTTCAATTGACCCAAATCAATTTGTCACTGAATAGGATACAAAGCTTGATAATATTCTCAAAACCATGAATGACATTAGGGATTGAATAACTACCTTTGAATAGGAATTTCATGGCTATGTTGAGGAAAATAATCAAAATGAACCTAAATAGCATCCTACTAAGCTAGAAGTTCCTTAAGAACCTAGACAAGAAAAGGTACCTAAAGATGCAAGAGAACATGTAGTTGTTTATATTACTCAAGACATGAAGAAATATAATCCACCCAAGTTCAATGGAACCATTATAATAGATGAAGCTAAATCATAGCTAACTAAGATTGAAAAGTATTTCAGGATTCATAATTACTTTAAAGTTACAAAAGTAGTTTGGGGAGCTTACCAGTTGGCTAGAAAAGCAATAATGTGGTGGGAAAACAAGAGTTTAGTGATGACTATTGACTCTATCACCACCATATGGGAATAGTTCATGACCTTATTTATATCATGATGGTTACCCAAACTCTATTTTAATTAGATGTTGATAGATTTTTAGAATCTAAATCAAGGAGACCTTATAGTGAATGAATACTGGGAATAATTCACCAAGTTACTAACATATGTTCCTTAGTATCAATTATATGAGAGGATTCACATTATGAAATTCATTATGGTATTAGAAACCCAAATTGGATGTAAGGTGGATGTACATGGGCCATATATAATGGATCTAGTCTTCATAAAGGAAATAAAGTAGGAGCAAAAGTTGAAGTCACTTGCACAGGTCAGATATAAATTCAAGAATTTTTTTGGAGGTCATAAAATGCATTTCAAAAAAAAATTGGAAGATGAGTGGTAACTCTAAAAATTAGTTCAAGAATTAGAATGTTAAGTTTAACAGTGATTTAGGGAACACGAAACTAGGAAATGGTTTCAAGGGTAATTAGTAATCTAATAGGAAAGAACCACTTGGTGGATGCTTCATTTTTAGAGGTAATCATTATGATAGGGAATGTACTCAAGGGAAAGTAAATGATAATAATGAGGTTTTTTCTTTACAACAGAGATATTTCTAGTAAATAATTCATGCAACTATTGATAACTATCAAGTTGAGTTTCAAGATTCTCCTATCAAGCTTTAGGTACTTTATTTGGTCATCTAATTTTAATTTTGATTGACATAAGAGATATTGAATGTTTTCTTACTCCTAAAATTCTAAATAAGTTATCTATAAAAGTTGGACTTATGGTGAATGCATGATCAGTTCAATATAAGAATAAATATAAGGTCAAGGTCAATAAATATTTATTTAAAGCTGAGATCAAAATACATGAATTCACTATAGTAGTGGATTTGTTTATTTCTCCATTAGGTTCATATGATGTGATCCTAGGATTAAACTAGTTAGCTCAACATAAAGCTAAGGTATATTGTACACTTAAGAGGGCTGAATGCATATATGACTTAAGTAATCAAACCCAAATTTAGGGTGCAAAGAGGGAGCTAAAGCTTAGATAGATTTTATCAATTTAGTTGAAAAAAGAATAGAGAAAAGGGTGTCAAGCATTTATTTTAAATATAAATGATATGGAGGAATCAAATTAGGCTTCCATCAAAGATCATCATTTTCTCCAAGATTTTTGAGATGCTTTTCCTAAAAAATTGCCAGGTTTAAGCCCTAAAAGATAATTTGATTTTGTAAATCCCACTAAAAAATGATGACAACCTAATTAGTAAAGTTTAAGGTTAAAATTCAAGAGCTATTTTTCAAAGGGTTGATTCAACCAAGCATGTCATCTTTGGGTACACCAGTTATGTTTGTTAAAAATAAGGATAAAACCCTTCACCTAAATATTGATTATAGGATTTTAAATAAGGTAATGATAAAAATAGGTATATTTTGCCCCACATTGATGATATATTTGATTAAATGTATGGAACATCAATTTTTTTGAATATTGACCTTAGATCAGGATATCATCAGTTAAGGATTCATGAGGAAGGCATTCTAAAAACAACTTTCAAGATTCATTACATGCATTATGAGTTCACAATTTTTCTTTTTGGACTGATGACTGCACTATAAATATTTATGAATCTCATGAATAGTGTGTTTAGGGATTATCTAGATCATTTTATGTTGGTATTTTTAGATGATATCATCATCTATTAATAATATAAGGAGGAACATCTAGATCATTTGAAGTTAGTTCTACAACAGTTACAAAAACATAATTTTTTTGGGAAGCCATCAACATGTGCCTTATTTTATAAAAAGGTACAATACCTTGGGCACATTATTTAAAAAAAAGGAACATCCATGTATCTTTCAAAGATTAAATCCATTATGGAGTGGCCAACACCTAAAAATAGTCATGAAGTTAGGATTTTTATGGGTTTGGCTAGTTATTATATGAAGTTTATTCTAAACTTTTCTAAGATAACAAATCCTATTACCTCTATTCAATGAGCAAATTATAATTTATTTTGGTTAGTGAAGTGCAAGGAAACTTTTTAGGAACTGAAAAGAAGACTTACCTCGACACCAATGTTGAGATTTATCAATCTAAATGACCAATTCTCAGTAATAATCGATGCTTCAAGAGATGGTCTTGGAGGAGTTATCATGCAAGAAGGTTTCATTGTAGCTTATGAGTCAAAAAGGCTGAAGCTATATGAGGAAAATTATTCCTTACATGATCTAAAATTGGCTATAATATTTCATTCCTTGTAAGTTTGGAGGCATTATCTATTGGGAAAACTATTTGAGCTCAAGACTGATAACTTAGGGATCAAGTATATCTTCACCCAACCTAACTTGTAATCATGTTAGAGGTGATGGTTAGAGTTCTTGTTATATTATGATTTTGACATCAACTACATTAAAGGTAAGTAAAATAGGGTTGTGGATGCCCTTAGTTATCAAAGATATATAGAAAATTTGGCTATTATCATGAGTACCTTTCATGATCAAGCAATAAAATTCTCTTTATGAGATGAATTTTATGATCAGGTAAAGTTAGCATTAGCTCAAAATTCTCAAGATCATAAGTATTAAGGTTTAAATATTGAATATGATGGTTTTTTAAGGTACAAAATAAGAATTTATGTACCGGATAAGGAGAATTTAAGGAGTGTAATACTCAAGGAACTACACAATGTTCCTTATTTAGGCCATCTAGGTGTGACTAAGCTCTTGGAAGATTTGAGGCCTTTATATTTTCAAAAAGGAATTAATAAAGATGCAACATATTTTGTTTCATGATATTTAGAATGTTAGTGAGTTAAAGTGGAGCATGTGCATCCCACTAGGTTGTTATACCCACATACCATACCATAATAGAAGTGGCAAGTCATTAGTGTTGAATTTTTTAAGGGTTGTTGATGTCTCAAAATTGACATGACAAGATTTTTGTGGTTTTTTATAAACTCACCATGGTAGCTCACTTCATTCCTATAAATATTTTAGATGATGCACCTATACTTATGAATAGATTTGTGAAAGAAGTGTATAGATTGTGTGGGTTTCTGGAAAAGATTATTTTAGATAGGTACCCAAAAATGACTTATAGATTCTATTTGAATCTTAATTTAGATTTTGGTACTCAATTAAACTTTAGTATAATATACCATATAAAAATAAATGAACAAATAGAGAGGGTGAATCAAGTTTTATAATATCTTCTAAGGATGTACTATATGGACTAGCAGTATAGGTGGGAATAATACATTCCATTAGTTTAATTTGTCTATAAAAACTCATAATAATAAAATCTAAAAATGGATCCATTTGAGACATATGGAAGAAGGTTTAGAACACTAATCGACTAGGACATATTAGAAGACAAGGTAGTCTTTGGTTCAGATATGCTTCTTGAAATGGAAGAGTAGGTTAAGTTAATAAGGCAAAGGTTGGATGAAGCCAATGATAAATAAAATATCTATGTTAATCTAAAAAGAATAACAAGGTAGTTTTTGAATAGAGACAATATTTTTGTGGGTTAAACAACAAAAAACTTGATCAAATTTAGAAAATCAACAAAATTATCTCCTTGATATGTGGGACCCTTCAAGGTCTTGGAAGTTGTCAATATTATGGTGTATAAGCTTGTTTTTCCACTATCTTTAACACTCATACAATTTTTTTTTCATGTGACCTATCTTAAAAACTATGTTTTTGATCCTTCTCATATATTGGATTAGAATTCTTTACAGGTTTTGGATCCTAGGGTAGCCATAGTAGAACTAGTAAGAATAATTGACTCTCACAAACTTAGTTTGCATATCAAAGAAGTGTCATAGTGCACGGTTTAGTGGAATTAATATTTTGAAGATAGTGCTACTTTGGAAGATTATGAAGAATTTCATAAGCTATTTTCATATTTGTTTTCTTAGTATTTTGATGGATATTATGTTTATTTTTTTGATAAATATCATTTTATTCTATAACTTTTATTGAAATAAGTGTCATTGAGATGATGAATAACTTTAGGTGGAAGGATGTTACATCTTGATTTTCCTCTAAACACATTTATTTATTTATTACTAGATTATATGGTTAGTGATTGGTTAACTTAATGTGTTAAGTGGATGGATTAGTAGTATGTTTATTACGGACAATGTTTATTACTTATGATCATGATAATTGTAGAGTAGGAATCCAAAGTCAGTTAAATCATGCATTAGTAATGAAAACTCAAAATATGCATAAAGAACATAAATCTCAAATCCAACTCAGTCATGGGGTTTTGTAAATGAAAAATAAGAGCTATTGTAAGAAGGAATACAACATCAAACCTTCCCAATAGCATCTCTCCTCCAAGTGTATCTCAAAAATGTGATTTTCCCCTAATTTGGTGCTCTAAGTCTTTATCAATGATGAGTGGCTTGCTTCTCCATCATCTCTCAATGTACAATTGAACTAGGCTCATGAAATTGATCAAATTTGTATCAATAGTTGAATCTATCCTATTAAAAATTTAACATAATAACATAACACAAAATATCTTTTGAAGATAATTCTACACAATAATTTTACACAAAAGAGCTTAAAAGGATGAGTGAGGACCCTTGTATTTATAGATTTTTAGAAATGATCAGAATAAACCATGATCATCCATATTGATATCAAAATATGTGGCCATGATACAATTAAATTTTGGAGGCTCAATCCATAAATATTCCTATTAATATTTGGAAGAATGGGGCATCAAAGAAGCATGGGAGGGCTTAGACTAGATATTTGTTCTATTTATGGCTTATGAATAACACCCTACTAATGATGTCACTAGATTATGAAGATATTAGAAATCAATTTCTAATTAATATATCTTCAATAAATTCCATGGATTTTCTGCCTAAGCTCTTAATTTGGTTTAATTTTATTAAGTGAGGTTAATTAACTTTTTTTTTTTTTTTTTTTTTGGAAATTGGTTATCCACTTAATCAAACTACTCAAAATGTTAAATTACTGAATCATAATTTGACTAGAGTATAATTAGAATAAAGTGTTAGTTGAATACATAACAATACCCCATTTAGAGCATTATTGACATGAAATATAACATGCACATGTCATGTGCTTCTAAATTAAAAGAATTTAATAGATTAAAACATCAAATTGCATTTTCAATCATTTTGACTCAAAGTGATTTGATAAAAGTTAATAATCACATAAAATGTATTGCCCCATTTAGGGATACATTCGCCTAAATCTAAACTTGTATATGATAAGATTGAACCATTTAGTGTGTTTTAGTGATTTTCACTTAGATTGTGCATTGTCATAGAATTTTGAGTAAGATTGATAATTTCAACATAACGGTGATAGGAATTGGATGTCTACATTTTGCCCCTATTTGAGAAGGCATAATGAGACATTCAGTCAAAGCAATGTATTTTTAAATAATGAAAGAGTTGTAAAAAATAATTTGGAAAGAAATGATCCATGATGCCTCCTTGATAGGACATACGAGGATGAAAGAGAGGGATGAAATCTCAAAAAGAGAGAGAAATAATGAAATTAATCCATGGATGAGATTAACTTCATATGAGCTAATGCTTGCACATGTTTATTCTCAATGATAAAAATATAATAGAATATAATGGGCCCCAAGGTGGGGGTAAGTGAGAAGAATGTAATCCCAAAACATAAGTGACACACTTTAACACACCCATAAGAGGGTGTAAACTATGCACTTAGGGAATGATCGATCCCAAAAAAAATTGTATACTTTAAAATTTATAGACAAAGGGAAAAAAGCTACAAATCTTAGAATTAGAATAAAAATGAGACCATTTCTCTAGAGAAAGGAAATAATAATATTCCCCAATAGAGTGGATTTGATTGATTGATAAATTGATTGTACCCCATTAGGGATGATTTTTTATCACTGATGATAAATTTTGCCTTGGTAGGGCTAATTAGATCAATGATTGGTCTAAATATTGTACCCAAGTAGGGAAAATTGGTAAGCATAGCTCAAGGATATAAACTAATACATAGATTAAATATGAGTGGGCTCAAACACAGACATGAGGGTCTAAAGACTAAAGAATCCATAAAAACCAAGCATATGAAGATGCACAAAGTGATAAAAGAGATGAATAGGAGAATGAGGGTGGCCTAGCTAACCCAAGATATGTCATGTATTCAAGTGTTACCTACATATTTTAGAGGGACCTCTCTAATATATCTCACCTAAAAGTGGGATAAATTGGAATGAGGAATGAAGAATAGAAGAAAAATGAACCACTATTCAATTAGACTCAACGTAAATGCCAAGAGATGCACATCTTTCATAGAGTCTCATGTTAGGTATGGTGTATTGAGAGATAATATTTAGAGTTGCACTAAATTTTAGACCTGTAATCTAAAGATCCTAGTGCTTACTATATCAAAATTGAAATTATGCATCATAATTATGAGTAACCTATAATTACATTATATTTTTATTGTGATGAGTCGGTTCAAATGTGAATATTTATAACTAAGGATAATGATAAAAACTATCAATACCAGAGTTACAATTATTTACATTTAAATAAAAATAAACAAAGAGAGAAAAATAATACATAAATGTAATCAAACTTAAAATCAAGATATGAAAAATAAATATTGAAGTAGGAATAAGAATGTATAAAAATAAAGAAATAATAACTTAATAAATAACATGAAAGCAAGATATGAATAATAAAGATCCATGTGTACTAAAAATATGTACTTATAAAATAAAATAAGAGAAAAATCAAAATACAACTCTAAACAAATCAAGCCTAAATGAAAACTAGACTAAAAGTGACTATAGAATGTATTTGAACTCACAAGGACAAAACGATATAATACAAGACAAAATAGTAACACAAAATAGTAGCAAAGAACAAAATACCATAAATGAACAACAAAGGAATAAAAATGAACAAAAAACCTTAAAAAAATAAATGGAGAGACAAGAAAACACAACAAGACAATAATAAAAATCAAATAAACACACACAAATAAGAGTTAGTCATAATGTTAGTGCAAGTAAAGAAAAAGTCAAACTATTTGCATAAGTGAAATAAAGGCATTACTCTTTGTGATAGGGTGATCCTTATTATTAGAAATAACAAGACTAGAATAACATAACAAGATGAAAAGAGACAAAGTTTCCCCCAAGTGATAGGGAAACAAAACAATGAAACAAAATGGGGGAAAAAAGAAGAAAAGGAAAGGGTGGTCGAGCTAACTCCATATGTATGAGACAAGTGGACATTGCCTATATAGTTATATAGATGTGAGATCCAACATGAAATATAGGCCAAACTTAGTTTTCCAAATAAATGAGATAAAACAAAAGTGATGATAAGAAAACTTTATTAATGTTGTAGAGGAAATAAGGAAAATGGGCTCACAAGATGGTGAGAGTGTTCAAATGATTTCTTGCAAAATGGAAAGAGCATGAAAAATTTTAATCACTCAAAAAATGGTGAGAACCTATGGAAATGGGGGATTGATTTGACCTCAACATTAATGGAGCACAACCTACATAGTCCCATAATGATCTCAAGTCACAGTCGTTTTGCCCATACAAAAGGTGGTGAAAAACTGACCAGGTCATAACAAGTTCACAAATTAAGGAAAATGGTGAGGAAAATGATAATAGTAATGGCAAGGCAATGCATAAATAAATGATAAAAATTAATCATTCTTAATTTAACCATAGGTGGTTATAATTAGGAAACAATGGCATAAACATGTGGTACTAATTTGCCCATAGGCAATTATAATTAGTAACACAAGATGGATATCTATTTGCCCATAGGTGGTTATAATCAGTAAGATAAGGTACAACACTAATTTTACCATAAGTGGTTATAATAAATGATATGAGTCAAAATTAAATGAAATATAATTTTCTAGATCCAATATCACACTACTTTTGTAAACTATCAATTTAAACACAAAATTCTAAAACTGTTAAAACTAGATAAGAATCCCCTTGTAGTAAGTTTGGGAAGAACCAAAGGAACCAAGACCCAAATGGGGTAAGTAGGGCAGTGATAAACAAGATTTGATCAATATTAAAGGCATTGTATAATAAATTGGTATAAAGCAAAACATAAAAAAATGATAAGATGATAATTGGACAAAATGGCAAATGGGTTGCCCCCAAGCAAGGATTGCTTGCAAAATGAGAGTGTTTAAAATTTAAAAATTGTTCATAAAATGAAGAGAGCATTCAAACTTAAAAATTTATTTAAAAATAGAAATATCATGGCATTATTTTACTCTTAAAATGGTGAGAGCATTCAAACTTAAAAATGATCTCAAAATGGTGAGAACATGGTTGAGATGATCGAGCTAACCTTAATAGAAATTTAATGTTGCCTACATAGTCCCAAAGGACCTCAAATAAATGTAGTTCAAATGGAATAGTAAATGGGACACAATAATAAATGGTTCTACTGATCCTACTGATGTGGAGATGCATACCTAGTCAACATATGAGACAACCAAAATAATCAATCATAACAATTGCTAGCCCATACCCTTTTAGAATAACTACTCTTACTAACATGGAGATGCATGTCTTATTAAAAATATGAGATAATTAGGCTAATTAAGTCATAAAAAATTATAACCAACACCTCCTTTGAATATCTTCTCTTTTTAATATGGATATGCATGTCCTAGTCAACTTATAAGAGAACCAAAAGAAACAATCATAAAAATTACTAGCCCATACCCTTTTAGAATAACTACTCTATCAAGAACTTGTTGTAGATTTAAAATCCAATAATGTTGTTGTGATCCTCATTGGTCTTTGATTTTGTTTCCTCCAAACATTGAGATAAGATGTATTTGTAACTTTTGTAAAGGAAAGAGTTTCCAATAGGGATAAATAAGGTGAGGCATATGATAAATGATATAAGCTAGTAATAGATAGGTGGACAATAATATAATGTATAACGGTTGGGAAAAAAATGAAAATTAGGACCTTCATGCACACATAATGTTGGTGATTCTAGATTTGACATAATTCTAGTTGTGGCAAGGTTGAAGACTTCTAAATATGCTCTTGATAGGACCATCAAATTTATCTATTTTTTAGGATTGAGAGTAGTTACCATATATTTAGGGTGTAGATGAGAAGATGTATTGATGTTATCTGTTGATGATTAAAATTGCATTTTTTTTAACACCAACAATGGGAAGTTTCAAGAATGTGGGACTTGCAACTTGAAATGACCTCCAGATTTTAAAGAAGCTGGATCTTCTTTATCTCAAAAGTATTTTGGGGAAAAAGGATAGGAATTAAATAGAAACACAAATGCAACAAAATAAAATCTAACTATGAAAATGTGCCTGAATTTAATTCAACCTTTAATTCTCAAATCACAGTGAATCTATCTTTGGGATTCAATTACATTAAAGAGCAAACAAAGCATGATCAATGTAAAAGATGAAACTAGATAGAATTAGAGGCTCAAAACTTAGACAATTTTGCAATAACATAGAAAAATCAACAAAGGCACATAACTCAATCTTCTTATTAATTTTCCAATCACATAAAAGGCACCAAGACATGCATAGTTATAAAAACTTTCTAACTCAAGAAAATAGAACAAAGGCAAATGATATTCCTAGTCACAACCAAAAAAGTCTAAAACTTCTTGACAATAATCTCTTGCAAAAAATTCTCTCTATCTTCTCATGATCATTCTGGTGATCTCTGCACCCCTATTTATAGCATCAGATTAGCTCAAGATTTCCTACACATTCCCAATCCAACGGCCTAACTAAACTCTAACTAAACTAGAAGTGTCTAACAAAATATATTTCTTGGATCTGAAACGTTCTATCTCCCTACATTTCATGGGATAAAATAGATACATATGATGCTTCCCACTATTAAAATGGGTGAAGACACTTGGCGTGTTTCACATACTCAACTTGAAAACTTTCTCATTATTCAAAAGATACCAAAAAATGACACTTGGTAACTTCTTAGGCACTTATTGAAGACACACGGCACTTTACGTGTAACTTATACTCTTTATATGTCTTTTCTCAGGAGCATTCCATCTTTGACATCTGTCATAGTCTGTTGCTCAAAACTTTAACAACTTATAGAAAATGGGACCCACCACACCTCTCACCTAAGTAGCTTTAAAAAAGTAACAGGGACAGGTGTCACTTTTCACGTATCTTTAATAAAGAACACATGGTGACTTCTATTTTCTTCAGTTATGGACACGTGGTGGCTTCTGTTGATCTTTAATAAGACTTTAGAAACATTTGGGACTCATTTTAGATTATACAGATGGTGACACTTGGAAGCTTCCATTAAATTTTAGAAAAAAAAACATGGGTCCCACCACAGTCTTTACTTATTAATGAAACAAAGTGAAGATCTTTCAGATGTTGACACATGGTAGCTTCCACTTTTTTTAGCTAGGGATATGTGGCATCTTCTGTTGCTTTTATAAAAACATATTGAAGCCTTCCGTAGTTGCCACTTGGTGCCTTTTGCTTGATCCTAAGAAAAGCTTATTGAAAGAAGCTTTCAAAACTCAAAATAAATTTGAAACATGGATTCTAATATGAAATGCGGATACCGACACTTGTCACACTCTGCTGAATTACTACTAGACATGTGGCACATTCTGAGAAACTTAGAGAAACAATAAAATGTGTCTCAGCTAATGACACTTGGTAGCTTATACATGACTTTGACACTTAGATAAAATTTAGGTAAAAAGGAACTCGTGCCTATGCTCTATGTCAAACTTTACTGCCTTGAAACTGAGACACGTAGGGATAAAACTTGAAGCACACAACTGAAACTCAAAAAATGAAAAATGTAGAGTTTTTTTAACTCTATAGTTCTTGGTGACCCCTAGGAATTTTGAACCTACTCAAAAAGAAAAATCCACAATCTCTCTCATGATCAAAATGTGACAAAAATCACAACTTCAATAAAGCTATCTGATAAGCAAACCACTCATCATCAGATAACCCCTGCTTATTTTGTAATTCATGGAAGGCTAAATCAAGATTGATGATATCCTTGTGTGAATTTTTTTGCAAAATATGAACTATAGCCTTCAATTTAAATTCTAGTTTGGAAATAGGAATCAAAACAACTTCTGCTTCAGGCACTGATGAATCATCTCTTAAACCCTCAAAAATTGCCTGATCATTTTGCCTAGCTAACAACAAAGGTTTAATTTCGTCGAACATCAACATAGTGTTGCTATCAGGAAAAGGGGAAGGAAGACCTAATTACACCAGATCTTCAATGTGTTGTTTCATGTCTTTGATTCCTTCTTTCATCATATCTAGAAGCTCTATACAATTGATTGCTATAGAGTTGCAATTGAGAACATCATTCACTCTTTTAGCAGTGATCATTCTGTCCTTAATCCCTACTACTAAAAATGTTCCATCTATTGCATCATATAGCTTTTATAGTAGTGTTTGAGAGTCAAACACTCTCTTAGAGACAGTAGACAGAGTGTCTTCTACTGAAGTCTCCACCTTTCACATAATTTCTATGCATTTAGCAGAAAGGTTAGAGAAGGTCTGAGATAAATAATTTCCTCAGAGATTCTTTTCCATTTTGATTCATAAAGCTCATTAACCAGATTCAACACCCCTACATTCTTTGGGTTATTAGCCATCTCAAGTGTCAATTGTTCTATCCTTTATCACTCAACTTGAATTTGGGCTTGTATAGCAGTGGTATTATTCTACTCATTTAGCAGCTTCTGTTGAATTTGAGTGACCTATAGTAGGATTTCCTCACATTTTTCTTGTAATGCTGCCTTTTCCCACCTTAAGGTTGTCACTGCATCTTTCACCTGCATTAGCCCTACTTTCAAAGAATCATTTTTGGGCCTAAATATCTTGGTGAGTCTAAAGAGAAATAGTATCTTGCAACTATTTATTAAGACTCTCTATTTAAAGATTCTTAGTTTTGATCTTTGTAGTCAAACTGCTACAATTTACCTTCTCTTGGGCTAGATCAACCTCCATCTTCTGTAGCTTCTTTGATATTTTCAAATAATCTTCAGCTACTACAGAAGTGGATTCATTTAGTAGCTCACCCCTATCTTGTGGTCTGAAAAGGGACATGTCTATAGCCACTACATTCATTATGTAATCTTTGGGCTGCATCTGCTCATTTGGCTTGACTATATTAGGTGATAAATGGGTCACCATTAGTTGTTGCTGGATTAGGTCAAATTGTGACCTCAGATGTGGTGTAGCCAGGGCTTTATTATCTTTGATCCTCTTTTTCTCCATTTAGGCTTCCCTTGCCTTCTTAGCAGCATCTGCTTGAGTTTGGAAGGTAAAAGGAGAGGTAATGTGCCCACCCGCAAAAGGATGACCTTGTGGCAAGCCATATGGAATAGCCAAATGTTGGCTAGGGGAAATCTGAGGAGGTATTTTCTTAGGGATAGAAGGGGAAAAGTGAGGCAATGATATAGCCTTAGTATGGATAGATGGGGAAAAATGAGAAATGGGCACAACAAAGGTGGTACGGGATGTTATTTAGCCTGATGGAATCATCACCCCTATAGGAGAAGAGAGAGATTGAGGAGGAGAAATAATAATTACCTAAGGAGCAACAAAAGTACTATGTGATTAGTGTTGTGAGGGTTCTTCTCTCTCCTCTAAATCAAGTTGGAACCTCAGCCTCTTATATTTCCTTGGTATTTCTTCTTCTAGCTATGTTCCCTTCTCTTCAACATTTACCACTGCTGCTAGTGGTGCTTATGTAAAACTGGGAACCTCAAGGACTAATGCTGATGGAGAAGATTTTATTGGATTCTCAAAAGATACCACACTCTTTTGTTTTTCAATGGTACCAAGAGATTGGGGCCAAACAATTATAGTGACTACCACTGAGGTTTGCCCTAGGGCCTGCGATGTTTGACTAGATTCTACTCTAGCTTCTGGCTCTCCACCCTGCATCTGTAAATTGCTTGTATCAGGGCTAGAAATTGGAGATAGATGACATTCATCCCAAAGTTCCTCCCATTTCTCATTTGAATCCACATTTCCAAAAGAGTGAGTTATCTCACAAATCTCTTGCCTATATTTCTAATAGGCTTCTATTTTCTCAACATTCCAGTCTTAATTATTTAATGCTCTTTTTAAACTAGAAGTCATTCTAATTTTAGGGTGAAAATCCCTTTGCTTAACATAAAAAGTTTCCCATGGTCTGTCTTGTTGAAGGGGCAAATCTATCAATTCGACATAAAAATCAGGAATATCTTCCCTAGGATTTTTCCTATTTTCCCAAAAGGGATGGCCCTCATGCATAATTTTAGAAAAAACCCTATTAGTCTTGATCCATGAAGTTATGAAACCATTTGGGTCATATACCCATTTATCTTCAATTAGAGAGAAACCTAAGAAGGCTAGCTTTCTCAACAACACGATCTCAACATCTCTGACCTCTAGGGCCATGTTGTTTGTCACCCATGGAACATCATACATTTTCTTCTTTTTCTTCCCAGAGCCATATTCATTATCTACCATAGACACCTGCCTGGTGACCTCTAAAAATGCTAACCTAAGGGTCAAAATCTTAGGTAGCAACACTGGTTCCCCACTAAAATCATGGACTCTAATAATAGTATGATGGGATTCAAAAAAGTAATCACAAGGAATAGTGAAATTGGTCATAAGGCTTAAGACACTTGGGAAAAATCTATTTACAACTGGTTTTGGGCTCAGATGACAAAAATTAGGGGCAACAAAAAGTTCGAAGAATTTGTATGGGCCACTTATTTTAGACAAGATCTGTGTCCATGCAGACACAAAAATGGTCCTATGTAGACCAAAGCTTGGGTCATACATATTTAGATGCATGTGTTGGGAAAAGATGCCATAATTTTGATACAACATTAGATGAAACAGATAAGAGGAATACCTATAAACCCCTTTAGATTTGAACTGGGTGAGTTGTTCAACCATTGAATATGCAATCTGCTTAGAGAAATCAAGCTGATACTCCTGAGTCTTGTCAATAGTTTTCAATTTGAAAAGGATGGCCATTTGTTCTTCATAAACAGTTATATCTTCTTTCATTCCAAAAATGAAATCAAAATTGCAATTAGGTGATGTTGATACCACTGTGTCGACACTGCCAACAACAAGAGTAAAATTTGCACAAGCTAGTCAAGATGCACTTTCCATGATGGCTTTCATTTTTGGAATGAAAGAAGATACAACTGTTTATGAAGAACATTTGCCCATGTTTTCCCATTTTAGCAATGGTGGAAAACATGGCTATCTTATCATGATATAGGGCCATCATCTCTCTGATAGCATTTGGTATAATCTACACCGTGAATGGACCCTATTGTATGGTATTTGAGGGAGCATGAAACAATTCGGCACATATTTCAACTAAGTCAGGGCACAGATGCACACTTGGGACAATGAATTGTGCTAACTGGGAAGTCCATATCCTCATTGCAAATGTTTTGTATTATCCAACCTTGGCCCTCTAAAGACATCTTTGATGTGATCCTTCTCTTAGAGCTTTTCTAGGCTTGTGAAGGATTGGGTCCATGATTCCATCTGCAAAATCTTTCACCTTTATTGGGTCATTTGCAAAACCAACTTCAGTGACTCAAGTCCACGGATAGGTCTTTAATGGTTGTGTAGGGGTTGAAGCATATGATTTGCTTGTAAGAAACTTGTCAATGGATTCATAAATCCCATACCCTTATTGTGAAGATTGTGCTCCCTCCATATCTATATCTATTATTGAAAATAGTGATCTGTGGTAACAAGTATGAAGCTTTTGCAATAAGGAAGGCACTTTCACTTAAATAGGTTTTGCTATGAATTAAAATTTTTAGATAACAAGGATTTTTTAGTAAATGCAGGAATATTTGAGATACTTGTAAGCTTTAACTCTTGTTATGGGGTATTTAATGACCCATCAAGTCTCAAAATGGCATTAAACCCATATAATCATTAGCAAATCTTACTAAATATTCATGGGACAATGAGTTAGACACATCATGAAAGTGGCTACACAAGGTACCTTGTAGAATTTAAGGATTTGGGAGATATTTAATGTGTCAAGAGTTTTGAAAATTTTGAAAAAGGCTCTAAGTTATAGCTACATGTTAAAAGAACACTTATTTAAAAGAGTGGGAAAGACAAAATGGGAAAACAAAGCAACAAGGAAAGGGAAACTATCTAACTATAATACATTAGAGACACAACTTAACTAAAATGTTTCAAGTAGATCCCATTCATAGGAATCTCTTCAGGTTCACCTTCCATTGTTTCTAGCTCAAATGAATTTTTCTGTTTACATGCATGAATTTTATAGGGGCCAGTCCACGATGCTTCAAATTTAGTGTGTTGACCTAGCTTGGTAGCTCTTGCATTCCATTTCAAAACAATTGAACCTACTTCAAAATGAGGATTTGAAGTCCTTTTATCGAAGCAATCTTTAATTATTTTTTGATGCTTTATTAATGAATCATGTGTTGCATCACTCTTTTCTTAAACTTCAAAATTTCAGCAAGTCTAACCTACATGGAGCCATTTTCCTTGATTTCAATCTATTTTAATAGTTGTAGAGTAGGAATATCCAAGCTTAAGGGAATTAAAATAGGCTTGCCATAGACCAATTCATATGGGGACATTTTCATCACCTACTTAGGTGTAATTCTATTATCCTACAATGCTATATTAAACACTTTATGCCACTCCTTGTAATGATCAGCCCCTATTCTCTTGATGAGTCTAATCAAGTTCTTGTTAGTTGAATCTGCCAAACCATTACCCTGAGGGTAATAATTAGAGGAAGTTTTTAGATATATTCCATGCTTTAATGCAAATTCAGATACTTTAGACCCTAAAAATGCTTTAGCATTATCTGAAATTATGGTGTGAGGAGCCCCAAAGTGAGTAGTGATATTCCCTAGAAAGTCTAGGATCAGATTTTCTATTTCTTCTTTAAGTGGCACTACCTCAGTCCATCTAGTGAAATAATTTATGGCAGTTAGAATCCATTTATGACCCATACTAGACATTGGATTTATCATTCCAATGAAGTCAAGACCGAGTTGAGAAAAAGGTTCATCAACAATTATAGGAATAAGAGGCGTTGCTGCATTCCTTCTCATCCCCACATAATATTGAAAAGATTGACATTTTTTAACCAGTTGATAATAGTCTGTAAATAAAGTAGGCCAAAAATAACTTGCCTCACTTATCTTTATAGCTATGGTCTTTGCAAAAAAATGTCCACTTGAGACTCCATGATGCATTTCATGTAGTATTTTCTTAGCCTCATCTTTCTCTACACACCTTAAAAGTTTGCCATCATAATTTCTTTTGAAAAGAACTTGTTCAATTAAAAAAAATGGACCCCTTGCATCCTATAGTATCTCCTCTTGTTTTGAGGAAGTTCTCTTGGGTAAATACCATATTTCATAAAATGAATCTTGTTTGTGACCTAGGAGTTCTGATCAACCTCTTGTATCCTCAATATAGTTTCTTTTTTCATTTCTGAATCTATTTCTTTAGGTATCATCTTTTCAAGATCTTGAGTCATGTATTGGCACAACCCCATACCTATGACTAACTTAGTGGGTTTGACCTCTACATCATATTAAATGATCTTTGTTATCTAGTTTGCTCTTTTTTTAGTAATTTCACACTCCATAATGTATTCTTTGACACTTGGGTGAGCCACAAGTATCAGAACCTTACTTCCTGATACTATATGCCTAAATTTATTGAGGTATTTTACCATAGAATAAGATTATTTCTCCACAAAGTTGTATCTAGTTTCATATTCCCTAAGAGTCCTTGAGAAAAAGGCTATTGGATGCTCTCCCTCATGTCTATCATCTTTCTATGTTAGAATAGCAGCAATACTAAGCTC
Organism: Torreya grandis; assembly: GCA_037957365.1. Classification (NCBI taxonomy): domain Eukaryota; kingdom Viridiplantae; phylum Streptophyta; class Pinopsida; order Cupressales; family Taxaceae; genus Torreya; species Torreya grandis. The sequence goes on along the minus strand of JARHVA010000574.1, from coordinate 1,960,005 downwards.
TCCTCCATAGATATACATTACAAAAGGCTAAGAAAAGTCTAGGCTTCTAAGTACTAGGGCCGTTGAAATTTATTTCTTGACCTCTTCAAAGGCTTGCCTTCCTTCTATAGTCCACTTGAAAACCATGTCTTTTTTCAATAAGAGTGTCACTGGTCTTGCTAAGCCTGCAAAGTCAGATATGAACCAACTGACAAAATTAATCTTCCCCAAAAAATATTGAATTTCTTTCTTATTTACTAGTAAGGGCAAGTTCATTATGGCTACAACTCTCTCTAGATCTATAGAAAATCCTTATTTAGATACTATATGTCCCAATAATTTGACTTGAAGTACAACAAAGATACATTTCTTAGGATTCAGGAATATTCCAAATTCTTGACATTTCTTAAAAATAGATTCTAAATGATCAAAATGATCAACAACATTCTTGGAAAAAATATTAAGATCATCAAGATAAATTAGGATGATTTTATTTATAATTTCCCCAAATGCTACATCCATAGTTCTTTGAAAAGTGGCTCCAACATTTGACAGGCCAAATGGCATCTTAGCATATGCAAATGTTCCCCATTTGGTAGTAAAAGTAGTCTTGTATTAGTCTTCATCAGCCAACCAAATCTGATTATATCCAGAGAAACCATCTAGCAAGGAAAATCTCTCTGATCCAGCCACAGTCTGTAAAATTTGTTCCATAGAGGGCAAAGGATAGTGATCTTTCAGAGATGCTCTATTCAGGTCTCTGAAATCTACACATAGTCTTATGTCACCATTATTTTTCTTGACTGGTACTAGATTTGATACCCAGGTTGAGTGTTTGATTGGAAAAATTATTTTAGAATCTAGAAGTTTCTACAACTCATCCACCATTAGAGATTCAATCCTTAGATTTACTGGCCTCTACTTCTATCTGACTAGCTTAGATCCTTCAGTCAATTCTATTGTGTGTTGAATGATGTCTCTATTATATCCATGAAGGTCTTCATAGCTCCAGGCTATGACTCTGTCATATCTTTTGCACAAGTCAATTAGTCTTTCCCTTTCCTCTTGAGTTACAGAATTTCCAATTTTTAATTTTTTCCCTTCACTCACCTCTATTTCAGAATAATATGCTTTATTTACTTGGAACCTTTTCTTCTCTAGGCCTACATCTTCTAGATTAAATAGGTTTTCTAAAGTGATTAAGCCTTTGGGAAGCTTATTATTCTTTAATTGTATAACTTTGTCTCCATATGCCTATTCAATTTTTGGTTGCAATTGATCAGCAAATTCCCCTAATTGTTGCAAGAATGAGAGTACCTGAGAATCATTTTCAAATACTTGCCAATTCTCATAATTGTCTGGGATATTTGGCCTCACTATAACTTTTACTGACTCATTGTTAACTAATAGGCCAGTTGCTGGATCAAACTGTGAGCCAATCTGTGTCATCCTCTTAGCTTCAGAATTTTGGGTTCTAGGAACTACTTCAATATTGAAAGCTTCAAAATATTCTATTAGGTCCCAAATTCTATGCCTATAGGATCTCATCCTTACATTTTTGGCTATTGCCTTTTCCCTAATTTGCTTCACCACTAATTATAAATCTCCTTTTACTATCAGATTCTTTACTCCCTTTTTCTTGGCTAATATGAGCCCATGTACTAAGGATTCATATTCAGCATCATTGTTAGTACAACAAAATTGGAAATAGATAGATCTTAAATTTTTTTCACCATTTGGAGCAGCAAGACAAATTCCTACTCTAGCACTAATTTTACTTCTAGCCCCATCAAAATTTAAGGTCCAAATTTCTGAATCTTTTTTAGATTCTTGAGTAGTCAGTGTTTCTTCCCTTTAAACATTTGGGATTTCATGATCTTCATCAAAAATGACATAGGTGCCCAAACCAGTAGAGTCATAATTTCCATATGGATCACTATGCATCATAGCTAAAAAATGGTTACTTTCCTCTTCTTGGTCATGTTCAGTCCAGTCACCCAACTCTTCAACAAAGACCTTTTCTTCCTTATTTAGCATGGCATGAGCTGCCTCTAATTTTGAGGTCGATTCATTGGTGGTGTGATCCTTAGATAATGGCTCAGATAGTATTTTCATCTTTGAACCATATTTTGTTTTTAGGATGAGGTGAGATCAATCAAGTGACATATATCCTCTTATTTTGGCTGTGAAATCCTTGTATAAACATAGGCCAAATATAGGGGGTATATCTATGACTACTACATCTTGATTGACAATTATATTAGGGAAAGTATATAATTGCAATGGAAGTTATTTAATTCTCCCTATTGTTTGCACTGATTTTCCATCTAGCTACATGACTCCTTTAGTAAGTGGCTCATACTTTATTTTTAAAGCATCAGCTATTTGCTTAGGCATCACTGTAGTACTAACCCATGAGTCTATCATCACATTATACAATAGTTTCTTTCCAACTATCAGAGTTAAATAGAAGGGATTTGGTTTGGATTTACTTACCTCTTTTGCATTTTAAAAAAAGGCTATTGTCTTTAGAGGAACTATGTCCTTGAGCTTTTCTTTATCAACAAGTCCTTCTTTGGTGCTAGTATGTTTAGGCATTGTTTGACCTTACAGAGCTTCTTGTAACAATGTCTTTTGCTCAGGAATGGCTAATATGTTCCACAATGACACATGTGTTAGGGTTCTCTTTAGCTGATCCACCACATTCACTGGTCTTATTATTTGGGTTCTTGGAAAGTAAGAGTACCTTGCTTTTTTTGAACTTGTCCAAGCACTACTTGGTTCTATACTAGCTGAGGGACTTCTTGTCTAACAGCTGTGTTTTAATGAATTTGAAATGGAAGAGGTCCCATAACTTTATTATTTATGACTTCAGGTTGTTCCATCATCCTTCTCTTTGATCTGGTATAGTAGTCTGATTACACCACTGATTTCTTTGAAGTAGAAGCTTCGTTCAAGAATACCAACTCTTCATCTTCAACCCATGAAAATAAAGTATGTTCTAGGGCTATTTCTTCTTCTTGTTGTAAAGACATACCTTGCATCTAAGCCATCAGAACTAAATTTTGCATACTAGGGGACTGGTAGGCTTGAGTGTCAGAAGTACTTGCAAATTGTCCATCCATTCTTCTTTGCTCCGCTACCTTTTGTTGTAGATTACCCATGGGACAATCTCTAGGTGTATGAGCATTATTACAAGGAAAACACCAGGCATTGGTGCCATCTATATAATTATTCTGCCCTTAAACAATCTCTCTATTTAGATTAAGGGGAACAGTCTGTGAGGGTGTAGGGACTGCAACTAATTGGTTTATTGGCTGAGGGTTATTTTTCCTTTGATGACCTTGATACTGGTTTGGCTGTGGTGGAAATATATTTCCTTGGTAGCCTTGATATTAGGGTTTAGGATAAGGATTCTACTATCTTTTTATGTTAATTAACTCATTTTAAAATGTCCTTAAGATGTTCTTGATATCATCCATCTCAGATGACAGGGCAGGGACAAGTTCTTTAGCAGATTTTTGAGGATATGTGTACATAGACACAGGTGGGAATATAGGATTAGTGGCTTCTTGAGGCAAAGGTAAGGTAATTTTTAGAAACATGGGCATGGGAGGCCTTAGGAGCAACTTTCTAACATTTATTAAATTATTTTTAGCTCTGACTGCATAGTCATAAGCCTCTGGTAGAGTCTAACCTCCAAGTGACTAAATCATTACTGATATATCTGAATTTAAAGCTTTAAGATAAAATACTATAGCCATACCTAGTAATGGTCTTGATGTAGTAGGGATTCTTTCCCAAGTCTTTTGAAATCTTGAATTGAAGTCAGTCATTGCTTCTTGTGGTGCCCTATTAATAGTAACCAATTATTGCAACAAAGAAGACTTATCACCCTTTTCTTCAAATATTTCAAAGAAAGGATCTCCAAGTTGATCCCATGTAGATATTGTATTTGGAGTCAAGGATCGGTACCATTCTAGAGCTTTTCCTTGAAAAGAAGCTGCTAAAAATCATATAGCCACATTCTGCTGTGTGACCACATGTATAACACAAACATCAGACACATCCTATAGATGTTCTTCAGATGTTTTAAAATCTTTCCCACTGAATTTGGGTAGAGCTTTCAAGGCATTTACTAGAATAGGGTCCCAAGTGGCTGGTGGTATTGGGAGGATCAAAGGACTGCCAGTGTTCCAACTTGAATAATTTCTTAAGGGTATAGGAGCTCCCATATTTGCTCTTGGTATTGGTATAAACTGATTGACCCTTCTTCTTGGACTAGTTATCAAAGGCAAAAAAAGAATACCTGGATTTATAGTAGATTGAGATCTTGTTACTGGTCCACAACTCTGACTCCTTATACCTCTCTGGTTCATACAGTCTTGAAAGAAACTTCAAGATTGTGTCCCACCCGGCGTGCCAAAAATTGTTGATGATTAAAATTACATTGTTTCTAACACCAACAATGGGAAGTTTTAGGAATGTGGGACTTGCAACTTGAAATGACCTCCAGATTTTAAAGAAGCTGGCTCTTCTTTATCTCAAAAGTGTTTTGGGGAAAAAGGATAGGAATTAAATAGAAACACAAATGCAATGAAATAAAATCTAACTATGGTGATGCACTTGAATTTAATTCGACCCTTAATTCTCAAAGCATAGTGAATCTATCTTTGGGATTCAATTACATTAAAGAGCAAACAAGGCATGATCAATGTAAAATATGAAACTAGATAGACTCAAAGGTTCACAACTTAGATTATTTTGCAATAACATATAAAAATCAACAAAGGCATAGAAATCAATCTTCTTATTAATTTTCCAGTCACATAAAAGTCATAAAGACATGCATAGTTATACAAACTTTCTAACTCAAGAAAACAGAACAAAGGCAAATGATATTCCTAGTCACAACTAAAAAAGTCTAAAACTTCTTGACAATAATCTCTTACAGAAAATTCTCTCTATCTTCTCATGATCATTCTACTGATCTTTGCACCCCTATTTATAGCATCAAATTAGCTCAAGATTGCTTGCACATTCCCAATCCAATAGCCTAACTAAACTCTAACTGAACTAGAAGTGTCTAACAAAAGATATTTCTTGGATTTGAAACGTTCCGTCTCCCTATAGTTCATTGGTTGAAATAGATACACAGGATGCTTCCCACTATTAAAATGGGTGAAGAAACTTGGTGTGTTTCACTTACTCAACTTGAAAACTTTCTCATTATTTAAAAGATATTGAAAAATGACACTTGGCAGCTTCCAAGGCACTTACCAAAGACACACGACACTTTACGCGTAACTTATACTCTTTATATGTGTTTGCTCAGGAGCATTCTATCTTTGACATCTATCATAGTCCACTACTTGAAACTTTAACAACTTATAGAAAATGGGACCCACCACACTTCCTACCTGAGCAACTTTAAAAAGGTAACAAGGATAGGTGTCACTTTCCATGTATATTTAACAAAGAATATGTGGCGGCTTCCATTTTATTTAGTTATGGACATGTGGCAGTTTCCCTTGATCTTTACCAAGACTGTAGAAACATTTGGGACTCATTTTAGATTCATATGGATGGTGACACTTGGTGGCTTCTGCTGACTTTTAGAAACAAAAACTTGGGTCCCACCACAGTCTTTACTTATCAATGAAACAAAGTGAAGATATTTTGGGTGTTGACACATGGCAGCGTCTGATTTCTTCAGCTAGGGATATGTGGCATCTTCCATTGCTTTTAGAAAAACATATTGAAGCCTTCTGCAGTTGCCACTTAGCACCTTCTACTTGATCCTAAGAAAAGCTTATTAAAAGAAGCTTTCAAAACTCAAAATAAATTTGAAACGCCGATGCCAATATGAAATGTGGATACTGACACTTTTCATGCTCCACTAAATTACTACTAGACATGTGGCACATTTTGAGCAACTTAGAGAAATAATAAAATGTGTCTCATCCAATGACACTTGGTAGCTTACGCATGACTTTGACACTTAGATAAAATTTAGGGAAAAAGGAACTTGTGCTTGTGCTCTGTGTCAAACTTTACTACCTTAAAATTGAGACGCGCAGGGATAAAACTTGAAGCGCACAACTGAAACTCAGAAAATGAAAAATGTAGAGTTTTTTAACTCTACATTATCTTTGAAAATATCTTCATCAAGCAATGAAGAAATATTATGCTTATTTATTGGCACCTCAATGAGGTTTTCACCAATAAAGTTGTTTTAATTATCTCATAGAGCCTCTAATAAGGTTTCACTAAGGAATGTTGACTTTTGAATTTGATTGTCTTCTAGCACCTCCAACAAGGTTTCAATAGAAGATACTAAGTTTAAACTTTTATTATCCCCTAACACCTCCAAAAAATTTTCATTAGGAGATCTATTATTCTATATGAATGTAGTCTTGGTCCCCCTAATATGTCTCCATGGATGTAATTCAATAAATTATGATTCTATCATTCCTAATCAATTCTTGTGGGAGGTGGAATGTCAATATAATGGATGTGTTGGGTATTGATAGTGGAATGATTAAAGGTATCACCATCCTCATAGAATATACTAAGATAACTTGTGTTGATGTTGAAGTAATCATCCTCAAAAATTATATAAGGAGAAAAAATATATTAAAATTGATCTACAAGGCAAGTGTAACCAATGTTATAACAACCATGACTATAATCTGATTCTAAAGATGGTTCTGACTCAATAAACTTTAAATCCAATGTTGATTCTACTTTTGATGCCAAACTTGATGTCGGTTTAAGAATAGAACCTAACTTGAATGTGGATTCTTCATCTGGTGTGTGTGATTTTATAATGATGTTTGTTAAAGGTATAATCATTGAGGGGGGTGAATCAGTGAGCCTGAATAATCTAATTTCAATTCCAATTCCTTCAATCCTTAATCATTTATTGCATACATTCATGAGGTATACATCATTCATAACAATGAACAAAAAAGACAATCCAAGATCAAGCACATAACACATGGCATACATGGGAAACCCTCTTGGGGAATAAAACCCACTGGAACTTGAAATTTTACTACTATCTTATAATAAAAATAACCAATTTAGACAATATACAAATGATCAAGGAACTACCATTCCCAATTTTAGTGAGACTGCAATCCCACAAGGAGATACCCACCTATTTAGTTGAGATACCACAACAAGTAGACCTTTAACAAGTTTCACCTTGCAAGGAGGATACAAGCCCCTTATATGATTAGTTACCATAATAAAACCTATGAATATAACATCTCCTCAACATTGATTGCCTATAAATCTGATGGAGATACAAAGTATATCAACTATCTTCAACTCTACATACTCAATGCATCTAAAGCCACCTTGTGGACCACTCTACACTTGTAAAAAAAAACTCTATCACCAAAAAACTCCTTATTATTCAAAGCACATAACATACTAGAATCAAACACAAATATCAATTAAGACACATTACATATCCCAACTAACCCTACTTGTCAACCTTTCATTCACACTCACTTTAACACACCTGCAACAACTCTATCATTATAAAAACAACATGACCAGATGGTCATACACATATTACACACTCTAATCTACCTATCAAATCAACCACCAAGGTCATATAATATTCAAATTACCTTTACTCACAATATACTCTCTCAAATAGCCTCTTGATCAACTTGGTCATTCTTCCTCCTCTAGGCTCATTAGGTCCAATGACTTGTATGTCCTCTTGTACCAAATTAATAAATTAAGCATGAATAATCCTCTTAACTCTTTAATGGTCCTCATTGACATGTACCTTCTCTTTCAAAGGTTCTTACCTTCACTTGGCTCCACATTCACACTCCCTCATACAAGTCTAGAAACTATCACCTTTGGTTTCACTATATATAGAGCTTTCATGATTATCACCATCTTAGTCAGCTAATGGACTTGAATTAACCATTAAGGATTATCTCACATCAATATATGGCTCAAAATAATCCACAAAGGTTTTCCATATCATCCATGGGTCCTCTTTAAGTAGCTACACCTTTCTTTTAGGCCCTACTAGCCCTTATAGGTCTCATAGAGACCTGTTCACTCCATTACCACAATAACAAGCAATTTAGAAACTTAGGACCACTTAAAAAAACATAGGTATAATCTAAATGACCCCTTTCTCACTCTCACTTTAGTCCATGCCACCTGGAATACCAAATCCACACTTGAACTTATCGATTAGGTCACCTCACTCTTTAAGTCTTCAAACATAAAAATATAGTCTCAAAATTCTAAAGAAAATATTCAAGTCTCTCACATAACCACATGAACAAGTCATATGGATAAAACCTCCAATATCTCTTTAACATATCCATGTTCCTTATACACTCCAACATAAGCCAACATACCTTAAACTATCTCGCTCAAGATGACCACTCAAATTGGTCATACATAGTCAAAATCTAGTCAATCTATTGTGATTCTCCACATTTGACCAGGGGCCAAATATGATAATAAAATATTTATCATAAGTCCTTGATACTTACACAACATATACATATTCATTGGACTCATCAAGTTTTCTCATAACACCTTCAACTCGCTCCTGCAACATGATCACTCAAACTACCAGCATATTCAACAAACATGGTCAACTTATTAAGTAATGGTCATACTCAATATTTATTGGTAAAACCTCTAAATACCACATATATCATCCTCATGGAGTCTAAAACACTCCCAAATATCTTATTCAACATGAGACATCATAAAACTATCAGAATGAGCTCAATTATCCTTCTTGGGTTGCTTACAATCGAACATCAAACACATAGTCAAATTTGGATCTTAATATATTTGTATGCACTAAAAATAATACCACCTCACTAAGTTAACTATATGAAACATTGAGTATTTTACATCTTTTATTTTTATACCATTATCAAATTTATCTTGTATCAAAAGTTATGGGCAAAATATTGCATACTAGTTTTTCCTTTGTAAAATTCTAATATTTAAATGTCAACGATCATAGTTAAACCTCAACCACTTAACTATCATCTAGTTTCCTCACTCAACTTGGAAAATCATTCTCCATTGATATTATTTTAATGAGTGCAAAATTTAATTTTTTTAAACATTAAATAGGTTGGCCACTTTGACTTACTATGCTCCATCGATCTCAAACATATGATCAAAAGTGAACTATTAGATCCTTATCTTTTATCTATGCTCAACATTAAACCTTAAAAAATTGACACCATATAATTACTTCCCAAATTCATGGAGTAATTCAATTTTTTTATTTTGATTGAACTTTAACATGTGAAAATTTGACGAAGTATGGAAACCTTGCTTATCTCTCTGGAAGGCCAACTTTGCACAACCATATATTTTGCTTCGCTCACTTGTAAGTTCTCAAATTTGGACCATATGATCTCATCACATAGGAAAATCCAACCATGTGACAAAATTTTCCTAAAAGCCTCACACATGTGAGATATAATTACATTAAAATGCTCACTCAAATTTTTCTGCCATAGAGCCAACATGTCAAAAACTTGTCCAAGAGGCCAACTTTGAACATGCATAAATTTTGCCATGCTTCGGTGCTTGACCTAAAAATTAATTAAAATAAACTATGAACAAAAATTAAAAAACCCATATAATCATATTTTTCTGAAACATCCACATGTGAGAGATATTCTACCATAAAAATTATTACTTGACTATTTCTTGCCTCATGTAAATTTGGCTAAGTATGGGAAAACACTGTCAAAATGCCTGAGAGCCCAAATTTGCACTTGAATATATATTGATGTGATTTTATGAATGATATGAAATTTGGTACATGGAAAATAGGCACAAATTTTATCATACCCATATGACCAACTCCCCTTCCATCATCCATATGTGGCAATGGTGATGTCATCAAACTACCTACTTAGATTTTCTACCACAAGACCAAAATATCTAGATGAAAACAATGTTTAACCAGATGAAATCTACTCATTTCCATACTCATTATAAGCACTCTTTATATCCCATAGGCTATATAAAACATATACATACCAACAATATCATCCATCAAATGCCTCAATTAGTCAAACATTGAAGAACCATGTAGAAACACTGAGGCTCATTGAAGCAGACTTTGTCATTATCATTCAAGCACACATGACACCTCATCAACATCCATGGTCACCTTAGAGATATCATTGAAAAAAATCAAACAATATCCCTCTTTTTCATTGATGTCAAACACTAATACAAATCTTATGCTCAGACTCTGTCTCTCTCTTTAGGTTCTTTCTCCCCCTTTGACACAATGCCAAAGTGGGATAAACTTATGATCCTACAGACCTGAAAAGATATCGATGACCCATAATAGGAACATACCATCTATAAGATATGATACATAATCAATTTAACATTGATCAAACCTCTTCTCACCTTGAGCTTCATAAACATGCTCAATGACTACATACCTTTTGATCATACAAAGCTTTTATGAAGACAATATTTGTGAACAATAGAAACTGCATGAACTTACCTTGAAAAACATAAAGAGGGACCCCCCACCACTAATTCACCTAAGCTTAAGAAACTTTTATTTAAACATTATTAGACCATTTTCAATAATGATGAATCAATATAATTTCCACCATACCTTCTTTCTTAGATTTAACTACACAGGCCTATGATCCTAGGTCCTGACCAATTACAAAGCTCCCCCATTATATATGCAAGAGGATTCAAAAACATTGTCAAAGCACCTAACTTGGTTTTATCAAGTCAACATCATAAAATTCTTGAGTTTTCATCTGTAATAGACATCAAAACATATTCAATATGACTAAAACATGTCACATATGCTCCCCCCTATAGCATGCATAGTTCTTTAAGCCACTCAAGCTATCTAAGTTATCTCCCCTAACTCCATGGAATATACAAGTTGTCATATATATAACTTAGATACCATTTTCATGATATCAAATATATAACAACAAATTCTCCTTATCTTCCATATCAACCTTATCTTATAGTCTTTCAACATTTGATCAAATAATTTGAGCAAAAAAAAATGACAAGTTCTTACCTTCAAGACAAAGAACCTTGAAAATACCTTGATCCTAATTAAACAAGATCAAAAATCCTATCTATGTAATATAAAAATCATTAAACCTCATCATCCTTAATTAGACACCTAGAAACTTCCATTCCCTACTTGCAGACCTTGCATACGTCGCTAACATCATACCAATCTTTGAACTTCTTGGGCCTAAGAGACCTTCATGACTTTCTTTGTTATGAAACACAACTAAGTCCCAACCAACATCCACCATGCTTCCTATTTATAAAAAGTGTCTCCTTGAATCTTAGAAAGAGACACCCCTTTTGACAAGTGAGACTAAATATCCCAAAACTATGGAGACTCCCATATCTCCATACCTTTACCTGACTTACAATCCATCTTGAATTTGAAAAGATGCTTGAATTCATTATTTCATTAATATTTATTAGTAAAATTATACATCATAAACTCATGTCTTCCCTTCATATCTATAATGGTAAACAAACCCTCTTTGATCTTAGACCGATCTCTCCTAATAGCTTAGGTTTCCATGCCCAAGTGTAACATATTTCTTACACACTAGGAGATCCATACACCTTATTTTAATTTGGGAACTAATTCAACATGTTCTTATAATATCTAGTAATGTGACCAAATATATGACATATAAAACAAGCAAGATCATATATACCTTATCTTGATGATGATTGTAATCTTCCTTTTCTATCTGAATAGAAGATAAATTCTTTTGGCATTCTTGTATCTTCTTCATGTCTAATTCCTTATTTGTTGTAGCAGGTAGTCCACCTTGATCATGATTATCCTTCATATACTTTGGTCTCAACACCATTAAGTGATTTCTAAGAGCATAATTATTCTTTTCAAGACATGAGTGATTCTTCAAACTATCCTTGCAAAATTTGGCAATATATCTTATTTTATTGCAATTGTAGAAAACAATATTATTCAACATACCACTTGACTGATCTAAGTTATGACTTCTCCATGACTAATTGCTCCTTCTTCCAAGGCTCTATGAATTTCCATCCTTGACTAACTTCCTTTTATATTCCTTAACCCTATGTCCATACTGATTACATGTATAATAATGATCATGGAATAAACTAGCATACCTTGAAACATTTGGTTGTCTAACTAGTCTTCTTTAATTGCTATTGACCTGATATGACTTATTTTTATCTTCTTCAAGCTTTTTTATCTTGAAAACAAATTACTCATGCTCATCCATCAATGAACCTTTCTTGGTTTCTATTTGAATGCTCTCATCCTCTTTAGTTCTTATACTTGAAATTGCAACCATTAACTAACCTCTAAGATTTGATAGCCTCCTTATCACTCTTATATTTTTTAGCCATGTCATCCTTTATTATACATGCTTGATATATCGAACTTCCCTCAAGATAATTGAATTATGATTCAAAACCGTTGATCATATTTATCATCTTATGATTCTTCTTTTGTTCCTTCAGTTCACTAAGTGCACCCATGAACTCAACTTGTAGATCAACTTCTTCTTCACTGTCATGGAAAACTTCTTCATCACACATGATATCCTTTTCTTTTGAACAATTTTCCTAATCTAAACTTAAACTTACCTTGGAATCTTCTAGCTAATCCTTGAGGTTGTTAATAACCGTCTCATCTTCTTTAGCATCATTTTTCAAAGTACATATCTACTCTTCAAGTGCCTTGATCACAACCTTCCACTATTGATTCTCTTTCTTCAACTATTTAGCCATCTTTATACCTACTCAAAATCTCCTTCAAACTATTAAGCTTATTGTAAAGGACTTGCTCTGATACCAATTGTTAAAGGTACAATCACTAGGGGGTGAATTAGTGAGCCCAAATAATCTGATTTCAATTCCAATGCCTTCAACCCTTAATCATTCAATACATACATTCATGAGGTAGACATCATTCATAATAATGAACAATAAAGACAATCCAAGATCAAGCACATAACACATGACATACATGAGAAACCCTTTTAGGGAATAAAACCCACTAAAACCTATAATTGGAATACTATCCTATAATAAAAAGAACCAATTTAGACCATCTACAAATGATTCAAAAACTACCATTCTTGATTTTAGTGAGATGATAATCACACAAGGTGTTACCACACCTATCTAGATGAGATGCCACAACAACTAGACCTTTATCAAGTTTCACCTTGCAAGGAGGATGAAGCCCCCTTAGATGTTGAGCTTTCATGACAACACCTATGAACAAAATAAATCCTCAACACTGATTTCCTACCAATCTAATGGAGATACAAAGTATATTATCTCTCTTCAAATTTGCATGCTCAATGCATTCAAAGCCACCTTTTAGACAACTCTACAATTCTTAATAAAAAATATATCACCACAACACTCCCTATTGGTCAAATCACATTACATACTTGAACCAACACACAAATATCAATTAAGACACATTACATATCCCAACTAACCCCACTCTTCAACCCTTCACTCACACTCACTTCAACACACCTAAAATAACTCTATGATAACAAAACAAACATGACTAGATGGTCATACACATATTCCACACTTTTATGTACCTCTCATATCAACAACCAAGCTCATACAATCTTCACCTTACCTTCGTTCACAATATACTCTCTCAAATAGCCTCTTAAGTAACTTGCTCTTTCTGCCTCCTCTAGGCTTGTTAGGTCTAATGACCTGTATGTCCTCCTACACCAACTTAATAAAATAAGCATGTTTGATAATATTCACCCTCTACTTTTACTCACTAACCTATACATTATCTTTCAAAGGTTCTTACCTTCACTTGGCTCCAAATTCACTCTCCTTCATACAAGTCTAGAAACTATCACCTTTACTTTCACTATATAGAGAGCTTTCATGATTATCACCATCTTGGTCAGCCAATAGACTTGCCTTAACCCTTAATTATTCTCTCACATCAATACATGGCTTAAAACAATCCATAAAGGTCAGCTATAGCATCCATGGATCACCCTTAAGCAACTATGCTTTTCAATTAGGGCCTATTAGCCCTTATAGGTCTCATGGAGACCTATTCACTCCATTATCACAACAATGAGAAATATAAAAAATTAGGACCACTTAGAAAAGCATAGGTCCACTCCACTTGACCCCTTTATCACTCCTACATGGGCCCATTCTACTTATAATACCAACTCCACATTTGAACCTACCAATTAGGTCACCTCACTCTTTAGGTCTTCAAACATAGAAAACATAGTTTCAAACTTATAAAGCAAACATTCAAGTATCTCAAATAAACACATGAAAAATTCATATGGATATAACCTCCAATATCTCTGTAACATCTCCATTTTCCTTAGACTCTCTAATACAAGCCAACACACCTTAAATTATCTCACTCAAAATGACCACTCAAACTGGTCATACATAGTCAAAATATAGTTAATATATTATGAATCTCCACATATGATCAGGGGATAAATATTAAAATAAAATATTTATTATAATTCCTTGATACTTATACAACATATCCATATTCATTAGACTCATCAATCCTTCTCATAACACCTTCAACTCACTCCTGCAACATGATCACTCAGATTGCCAGTGTATTCAACAAACATATTCAACTTCTTAAGTAATGTTAATACTCAATATACATTGTTAAAACTTAAAAATACAACATATATCATCATCATAGAGTATAAAACACTCCCAAATATCTAAATCAACATGAGACATCAAAAAACCATTAGAATGTTCTTAATTATCCTTCTTGGGTCGCTTACAATCAAATGTCAAACACATAGTCAACTTTATAAATTAATATATTTTTATGTACTAATAATAATACCACCTCACTCATTTCAATATATTTTAAATTTAATCCTTTACATCTTATATTTTTATACCATTAGTAAATTCATCGTGGATCAAAAGTTATGGGTAAAATTATGTAGATTAGTTTTTCCCTAATAAAATTCAAATATTTGAATGTCAAACCTCAACCACTTTGATATCATCTCATGTCCTTTGTAATCTTGGATAGTCACACTATGTTAATATTATTTTAAGGATCTCAATATTTAACATTGTTAAACATTTAATAGGTTGACCATTTTGACTTATTACGCTTCATTAATCTCAAACGTATGATCAAACGTGAACCATTAGATCCTTATCTTTTATCTATGTTTAAATTTAAACCTCAAACACTTGGAAACATCTCATTTTTTCCTAAACTATCATATATATGTGCTAAATTTATGTTTATCAAAATTTAACTTGTGTAAATTTGACAAAGTATGGGAACCTTGGTTTTCTACCTGGAAGGCCAACTTTACATAGTCATATCTTTTGTTTCGCTCAGTCGCAAGTTCTCAAATTTGGACCATATGATATCCTCACATAGGATATTACAACCATGTGAAAAATTAATCCTAGAACACTCACACATGTGATAAATAATGAGATTAAAATTATCACTTAGATTTTTCTACCATGGAGCCAACATGTCAAAAACTTATCTGAGAGGTCAACTTTGAACATGCATAACTTTTGCTACGCTTCGGTGCTTGACCTAAAAATTATAAAAAATCAAATAGGCACAAAATTTAACAAAAACATATTATCATATTGTTCTAATATATCCACATGTTTTAGATATGCTAGCATCAAAATGCTTACTCAGCTCTTTCTTGCCTCATGCAAATTTGGCTAAGTATGGGAAAACACTATCAAAATTCTTGAGAGCCCAACATTGTACTTGCATATATTTGGTTCACTTTAATGCATGATATGAAATTTTGTGTATATAAACTAGGCATAAATGTGATCATACCATGTGACCAAATCCCCATGAATCATCCATACGTGACAATGGTGATGTCATCAAACTACCTACTTAGATTTTTTGCCACAAGAATAAAATATCTAGATGAAAACAATGATCAACTAGATAAAATACCCTCACTTACATATTAATTATAAGAACTATTGATACCACATAGGGTCTTTAAAACATTCCATACCAATAATATCATCCATCAAATGCCTCACTTAGTGAAACATTAAAGAACTATGTAAGAACATTGAGGCTCATTGAAGAACACTTTGTCATTATCATTATATCACACATGAAACTTCATCAACATCCATGGTCACCTTGAATACATCATTTATAAACCTCCAATAATGTTATATTAAATTCTTAGTGTTGGACTAATAATGGTCTATGATGGCATAATGGGCTCTATAAAAATAAATTCATCTAGGAAGGGTTCAACACAGACTAGTTCATCTAGGTGAAGCCCCTCAAAGAGAGGGTATAAATTGAGGGTGACTCCATAGAGACTGGCATATCAAATTGAGTCTGCTCAATGAGTGGAAAAAGGACAAGAGATAAATCCACAAAGACTGGCTTGCCAAAGGGATGGGGATCTTTAAAAATAGGATAATGGTTGAGGTAATGATTTTCCCAAAGATGGTTATAATCATTAAGAAGTGACTCAACAAAGACTAGCTTATCAGAGTGAGACTCATAAATAATAGGTAATGTATCATAAGTTGATTTATCATAGGTTGACTCATCACAAATAGGTGTTTCAAAAAAAATCATGGCCTTGGTTTATAATTGATCACCAAATATCAACTTTGAACACATTTTGGTCCTCAAGAGATGGTTTTTGAAGAGGTAATGGTTGGATCTATTGAGGATCAAAGACTAGCATGGATTTTATAAAGTATGGAATAGTTGGCACTAGATGAACAATAGTGTGTGATTCAATAATGGGATGTCCAAAAATTAGACTATCGAAGAAGGGATCAACAAAGATTAGTTTATCAAATTGATGTTCCTCAATAATAGGTTCAATAAATACTAGTGATAGGCCTAAAATGGTAATGACTGAGTGCTGTGAAGTTTAGTTAATAGAGAAAACTAAAGGAGGAGGGCCTAAAATAATGACCCTTGGGTACTACAAAGCTTGGTTACTTACACAAGTTAAAGGAGGGGAACTTAGAATGGTAACATTCAAGTATTGTAGAGTTTGGTGGCTTGCACAATTTGAAGGAGGATAACCTAAAATGGTAACCTTCCAGTGTTTTAGAGCTTGGTTACTCACACAAGCTAAAAGAGGATAGCCTAAAATGGTAACCTTAGAGCACTAAAAAGCTTGGTTACTTGCACAAGCTGAAGGAGGATAGCCTAAAATGATAACCTTCAAGCGTTGTTAATCTTGATTACTCATGCAAGTTGAAGGAAGATAATGGGGTTGGTGTATGAAAATCAACATGGACTACTTTGGTATTCAAAGACTAGGCCCAAAAAGGGTGATATCCTCAAACATGATGGAATGCTCACATCCATAATAAAAATCTTCTTCCTTATAATTCAGGTCATACAAGACCCCATTACAAGTATACCTTTGTGTCATGCCTATAAGATTATTATTTACATTTGATAAGATTTGGAAAATGTTTTGAAAACATTAAAAAGGTGTGTTCTAATTTATTCAAATAAGTGATAAGGTAAAAAAATACTATAATAAAATAAGTGGCATAGTACTACACAATTTAAAGAAATGGTCATGAAATTACTCAACTTTGGTGGGTTAAAATCATCAAATTGGAAGAGGGTATGATAAATCTAAAACTTAAAGTACAAGATAATATAACAAAATTAGGTCAAAGATACGTCAATACCATGAAATATAGATACAACATCGATGATTTATGACTATAAAATTAGAAGAGGGACTTTATAATGAGGAAGATAATAATGTGAACCAAGAAGCTCAAGATGTGAAAACACACAAGAAATCCTAGGTATAAAGCTAAAACTAAATGGGTAACACAATACCACCACCTGGTAATAGGATGCAGAATGGTGCTAGAACTTAGAACATGAGTGAATGCAAGCTAACCGAAGTCCAACGCCACCACATGGTAATAGGATAAATAATGATCCTATAACTTATAACATGAGTGAATGTAAGATAACCTAAGTCCATAATAATAAAAAAGGATGATGAGTCTATATAACGACCTTCAATCCAAATGGAAAATTGTACCCAAGTTCACTCAATCCAAGTGCAAATGAAAAATCAATTAACTCCTTGGCTTAAAAATTAGAAAGGTGGTATTCTTAATTTGAATTAAAAATTAAGGACTCGAAGATTTTTTCAAAACGGTCTAGACTCAAATGGACAACATAACAATGTTAGTTAAGAAAGATAAACACAATGTTTCAAATGATGATTTAAACAAGGTAAAATGAGGTTTTGATTTGGTCAGCATAACACCCCCTTGTTAAAATAAAATTGTGGATAACAAAGGTGTTTGCTTGTGACACATTTTGGTTTTAAAAAAAGTTATATACTTGATAAGACCAAACAAGTAAAGAATGAATTGATAAAATACAACTAAGTATAATGTCCAAAGTTTTAAAACTAACAAGGTTGTATTGTACCATTGAATTCCATTTATATACATGTTCTTGAGATGATTTTAAGTTTTAATCCAAAAAACAAAAGTACATGAATAAGTAATTTTTTAAAACCCCCTTCTCTCAAGAGGTTATACAATGACATGGATCTTTGGGCTACTCACCCTACATCAACAATATGTCCATGGCAAGTAGGGTTGTTATAAAATTAAATTTTTATATGTCTAGATAATCCCAAGTGTGGATAACACTAGAAATGCCTCATATTAATTGGATTTATATCAATCAAATTATTGTGAAAAATTATTATCCTTTTCACAACCACTACATCCATCACTTGCTCAGTGCAGTGTGATGTTTGAATTGCCCCTATATTTTGAGTTAGAGTACCACTAATGGAGTTTGCTTAACTACTCAAGCAAATGTCCCAATGAGTCACCCTTGATTTTTATACCCTACCATGGATTGGGGTTGAAATTATGTTGAGAGATGAATTCCTAGGTTAATGCTTCCCTAAAGAACCCATGATGAGGCCATGAACTCCTAATCACAAGCTAAGTTGTATAAAAGTAAATGGAAAAGTGAAAAGACTTTAAGGTTGCATTTAGATCACCCAAACCATATGGATTTGAGGAGAGCCTTAATGGAATTTTTTTCATGCATTTGGACAAGGCAAAAATTCAAAGAAATAACACTTTTGGTCAATTGAATTAGCTAAATGGGATGAGGGGAGAGCATACATGAATCCTTCATTTTGTGAAAAAAATAATTTTGAAAGATCTAACATAAAATAAAACATTTTAAAGATCTTTTAATCTAAGTGTTTATTTTAATACACCAAAGTGAAATGTTTTATGAAATTTGGCCTCTTATCCTTAGTTGAAAACTTGTAAAAACTTTCACACAATGACTAAGCATAAAATGCTTAGATTACTTTTAAGCACCAAATGAGATATTCAAGACTTCACCATTTTTAAATTTGTGCCTTTTTCCAGCTTGTGACCTGCAATTTTTAGAGGGATTATATCTACCTTGAATCCTAAATATAAATGAGAGAATAAGATTTTATAACTTGATCTTAGGTCTCTGATTTCATGTTATAGAGACTGACATTAGTCCACATAGGGATTGATGCCATTTAACTATAAAAAATAGAGTAAAAACACAGTTTTCACAAAAAAAAATTTAGCACAAACAAACATAAAAATAAAAAGGCTCTCTATATTTTACAAGAAAATAACTAGATAAGGAGTATGAAAGTTTATAATACATAGAATAATAACTATAAAATTTAGGAAAAACCCAAAAATATACCTTCTACCATGTTCTACCCTTCATGGGGACCAATGCTAGTTAGGACATGATCAATGTCAGTTAGAATAAATTGACATTGGCCATTATGTAACTATGTATCTTCAAAAAGAATAAAAACATGTGAAAAATAAAAAACTAAACATGATTTTTAGAGACTTTTAAGCATGTATTAGAATATATAAGAATTACAAATTAGTCTCCTTGCTTGTATGGGATGCATGGTCCCATTTGGCATGCCAAGATGTAGAGTAAGAATCCAAAGTGAGTTAGATCATGCATTAGTAATGAAAATTCAAAATAAGCATAAAGAACATAACTCAAAAAATATAAATCCCTCATGGGGTTTTGAAAATGGAAACTAAGAGCTATTAAAAGAAGGAATACAACATCAAACCTTCCAAAGAACATCCCTCCTCAAGGTGTGGCTCAAAAACATGATTATACCCTGATTTGGTGCTTTGAGTCTTTGTCAATGATGAGTGTCTTACTCTTCCATCATATCTTAATGAACCAATGAACTAGGCTAATGAAATTTATCAAATGTGTGTTGATATTTTAATCTATCCTATTACAAATTCAACATAATAACATTACACAAAAATAGCTTCTAAAGATAATTCTACATAATAAGTTTACACAAAAAGAGCTTAAAAGGATGATTGAGGACCCTTGTATTTATAGATTTTTGGAAATAATCAAATTTAACCATGATCATCCATCTTCAGATAAATATGTGTGGCCATGATTCAATTCAATTTTAGAGGCTCAATCCATAAATATACCCATTAATTTTTGGAAGAATGGGGAATTAAAGAGGCATGGGATGGCTTAAACTAGATATTTGTTTTATTTATGGCTTATGGATGCCACCCCACCAATGATGTCATCAGATGATGTAGATAATGAATGGATTTAAAATTAATATATATTTAATAACTTCCATGGATTTTCCACTTGAGCTCTTAATTTGGTTTAATTTGCTTAAGTGAGGTTAATTAATTTTTTTGCAATTCTTTGGAAATTGGTTGTCCACTTAATCAAACTGGTCAAAATGTCAATTTACTAAGTCATAATTTGACTAGAGTATAATTAGAATAAAGTATTAATTAAATATAGAGAAATAACCCATTTGGAACAATGTCAACATGAAATAACACATGCACATGTCATGTGCTTCCAAATTAGAAGAATTCAGTAGTTTAGAGCATCAAATTGTATTTTTTTCATTCTGAGTTGAAGTGATTTGAGAAAAGTTAATAATCACATAAAATGTATTTCCCCATTCATGGATACATTATCCTAAATTGGAACTTGTATATAATAATCTCATACCATTTAGCACATTTTAGTGATTTTGGCCCAGATTATGCATTGTCATAAAATTTTGAGTAAAATTGACAATTTCAACACAATGGTGATAGGAATTAGATGTATACAATAGTTAACTAGTAGTTATCTATTTTTATTATGTTATGATACATTTTTATCATGATTATGTAGTTTATTTTATTATATTCATTTATTATGTTTATTTCATGATATGGTCTAACTACTATTTATTGTACTTTAGTGGATGTAGGATGGAGTCAACCTTCCTCACTATGACCAAAGGAGGGTATCATTGGAGAGGATGGAGAAGAGTGGGGAATGAGATAATGAGATAGGAACCCTATGAACACCACATAGAATATATGTATGTTTTTTATGTGTTAGTTATTAGATATTATTGCTCACAACAAGCATTAAATTACTAGTGAATTTTCTTCATTTGGTAGTGTTTGACTACCGTGTTTACATATTGATGGAATATATAGGATGTGATCACATAATATAATGTTTTTATTTGTTGAAATTTGTGTATCTATTTGTCATAACTCATGCATTGAGTATCTTACTAGAATGTAGAATCTTATTCTACTGTCTTGATAATGTTTGTACTTAAGATTGGTATTGTCTAGTTTGAATATCCTGTTGGGAATGATTGCAAAGGTAATAAATATGTTTGATGTCTATTATAAAGTTAGATTATTTTTAATAGGCAAATAACATATGTACGAGGTTTTTAGAATAACCTTATATCATGTTTAGTTAAATGGAAATCATATTTTAAAAAAAAGTGGTTTGATTATATTATTAAGTAATGGCTTACCTTAGGCCATATTAGAGCTAATGAAGGTTTTGAAATTTAAAACAAGGTATATTTATATTGGCCAAAGTTATATTTCATGTGGAATGGTCGAAGGCTTATCATAAACTATGTTTGAAGTTTTGATGAAGGCATGAGTAGTTTGTCCAATCCAAACATAATCTTAAGTCATAATGCTAAAGTGATTATTTCATTTGGTATATTTAGGGACTCTAAGGTTAATGAGTTATTTAGTTTATAGAATATTAGAGTCATAATGTCAATCTTTTTAGACTTTTTTTGTTGCACGGCTTGTTCATTATGTTTTTTCTACTAATGAACTTGACTCTTGAGGGTTTTTTGGTGAGATAACATGCCATAATTTTGGGAAATATTGATAGAACTGGAGATTCATTATTGTACCCAATTTTGTGGAGTATTTTTGGGGTTTTGGCATGCAAGTTGGAAAAAAAATATATATGGAGTTTGAGGGTTGGTGAAGAGGATGACAGGTCGAGGAGAGCTAGATAAAGAAGATTTTTGGATTTTTACACTACATATTTTTACATTCGGGGTTGGTTGTTCATATTATTTATAGTTTTCCATTATGATAAAATATATGAAATGTTTTGATTGATTTTTTATTTTAAATGGGTTATAACTTTTTTAGTTTCTCATGTTAAAAAAAATGGATGACCCTGTAGCTGGGTATGGCCCACCCACAGGGTCAAACACTTATATCCCCCAATTTGAAAAACTATGTGCATTCATATATTCATGTTGAAAAGGAAAATGAAACTTAGGTATTTTGGTGTTAGGGTTACATGGGTTTGTTAGGAATATTGTGTTGATCATTTTAAATCTAGGAATAGTTATAACTATTTGTAAGATTTCAATGTTATTTGAAAGGCATTTATTTGTAAATGACTATGTGGAAGGGTTCAACCCACCCATAGGGCCAAAGACAAATGGGTCTAACCCTATATTATATGACTATGTGTATGTTTATTTACCTGAGCTCTTTAAGTTTGGAAATCTAATATAGATCTATGCATTGTTTAGGGAAAATAATGATAGTGAATTAGTGTTTGTTTTAAATCATTTGCATTATGAGTGAATAAAATGGTCTGAGGTAATTCATTTCTTTCATGATATTTTATGACTCTTAAGAATTGATATTTTTGGGTATAAGGGTCTAGTTTTAAATGAAATATGATTCCATTTTAGTTAAAGAGTTAGTTGTCTAATTTGATCTTACTATTTTGTAATTTTATATTTAAAAAAAAAGACCAAGGCAAAGTCAATTTCGAAATGGAATTTGTATAAAAATTGAGTTGTAGTTGAGTATTGATTAGACTATGTGTTGGTTTTAAAAAAATGATCTGAGGTTCAATTAGTTTCATAATACATATTTGATTTTGTGTTGATTGATAAAAGGACTTAGTGAAGTATTAATTGTGGTTAATTTTTCAGTTGGAGGATTGACTCAATCAATATGAGTTGAGCTTGCAACTAATATATGATTTCTTTATGTGATGTATGAAAAAATGAATTTTAAATAAACAAAGAATCTATAATAATTTAAAAATTATGACTATTTGTCTTAAAATATTTAACTATTGATTTAAATCTAAGGTTTTGAGTGAATCAAAAAGGTGGATTTTTAAATGATTGTATATAGGTATATATACATATAGCTATTTTCCATATGATTTGAAGATTTTAATTATGTGATGTTTATGGGATCATACATTAACATATTTGCATTTGGAAATAAACTCTGTAATCCAAACTAAGTGAATGTGTGTGTGTGTGTTGGTTTTAAAAAAATGGTCTGAGGTTCAATTAGTTTCATAATACATATTTGATTTTGTGTTGATTGATAAAAGGACTTAGTGAAGTATTAATTGTGGTTAATGTTTCAGTTGGAGGATTGACTCAATCAATATGAGTTGAGCTTGTAACTGATATATGATGTCTTTATGTGATGTATGAAAAAATGAATTTTAAATAAACAATTAATCTAGAATAATTTAAAAATTATGACTATTTGTCTTCAAATATTTAACTATTGATTTAAATTTAAGGTTTTGAGTGAATCAAAAAGGTTGATTTTTAAATGATTGTATATAGGTATATATACATATAGTTATTTTCCATATGATTTGAATAATTTCATTATGTGATGTTTATGGGATCATACATTAACATATTTGCATTTAGAAATAAACCCTATAATCCAAACTAAGCATGTGTGTGTGTGTGTGTGTGTGTGTGTGTGTGTGTGTGTGTGTGTGTGTGTGTGTGTGTGTGTGCGTGTGTGTGCGTGTGTGTGCGTACGTGTGTGTGTGTGTGTGTGTGTGTGTGTGTGTGTGTGTGTGTGTGTGTGTGTGTGTGTGTGTGTGTGTGTGTGTGTGTGTGTGTGTGTGTGTGTGTGTGTGTGTGTGTGTGTGTGTGTGTGTGTGTGTGTGTGTGTGTGTGTGTGTGTGTGTGTGTGTGTGTGTGTGTGTGTGTGTGTGTGTGTGTGCGCGTGTGCGTGCACGTGCATGCACACACAAATGTGAGTACATTCTCTATGGTCTCATACACCAATGCTTTAGGACCTCACACACTAATCCATTAAGGCCATTGAGCATATATCTATATATTTGATTATTCATATAAACCTAAGTTGTGTATCATATGTTATTTACTAGGTTTATATACTCATATTTTGGTAAATAAATCTTACGTAGAACATATACTTCTTTTGAGTGTATTTTGATCATATAATTATATTATGTTATAAATGAAAGGTGGATATAACATGATTTATCACTTTTGAGACCTATGGACTTGTAAATATTTTGTATTATGGAATGTTTTGAGGTCATTAAGGGAATCAAGGAAATATGAATGTGATAAATAGTTTGTTTTGATAAAATAAACTTGGTAGATAATTGGATTTTTAATTTAAATGACAAATTAGTACCTAAAAGGAAGGTTAAATAATAATTATTATTGTTTATATGTTAGCTACCTTATCTAAATGGGTTTATTACAATACCAATTATTTGATTGATAGCACTCAGATGCTCATAAAGGAATATATGTGAGAATTTGATATTTTATATTCATATATGCTATGTCATTCTTTATGTGAATCTTTATATGTTCAGAATTTGAGGATTTTAGAATTATTATGCCTTTTTATTAATAATTACATTAAATAAGTAGGTGTGATGGAATTCACATACTTAGTGTCATTAAATAGATATATTGAGGTTACTCAAATGAGTTGTGTGTTTGAATTTGATTGGTCATTAGATCCAAAATACTTATATTAATTTTTTTTCCAAAGTAATGTTTATGGTTTGAACATTGTCATTTCACTATGTGATATAGTTGTCATGTATTACACAATATCATGTTATAACATACTTCTTTATGATATGTTGCATGTGATAGTTATCTTACAACACACAAGTTTCGAGTTGACTTTCTTGATTTCTGCACTATCACTATCTTCCCATCCATGAAGAGAGGGCCATTAATTTATTGGGAGATTATTTATGGGGTCAATGGTCTATGTATGGTATGGAAAATCAATTGAATGATACTCTCCCTCCCCTTCTAGCAATCAACGAATAGAGGCTTTACTCAAGATTATTTTTGGATATTAATGAGTTCTTTGAGACTCATATGTTCTATAGAACATCATATATTTGTAATCTAATATTCAAATATGTAATATTATATACTTGTAATATTTTATGTTATTTTTATAAAAACCATAATTGGTTATACATATTTGTACTTGTTTTACTAATTAATTAGTAGTGGCTAAATTATTAACTTGGATAATTTTGTAATTTACTATGTTGAATTTATGTAAATAAATCAACATTTATTATTAATGATCATTAGCTAAATTAATCAAACACTTAACCTATTGGTTAATTGCATAGTTTACTTAAAATGATGAATTTATATAAGGATCATTAGTACTGAGTTAATATTTTTATTAATTTAAAAAAATTAACCTGAATCTAGTTAACCTTGTTGGGTTGTTACATGGAACATTAGAATAAGGAACCCATGGGGAAGATAAAATAACATTTTGTTGTGTTTTATATGGTACTTGATTTGGGTTATAATAGGTCATTTGAGAATTATCCACCACATGTTAGGGGGAGTCTACAAGGACCTCCAAATCAAGATTATTCGCTAAGTTGGTTTCAACTAGAGGTGTACTAAACATGTCTACAATTGATGTATTTTTAGCAAAAGGGTGTGGAATATACATTAGATAGTTTGAAAAATTTAATAGTTGTTCAGTTGGGATATTTATTTCTAATAATGTAGGATTTTTAACTTTTAAAATATTAAAGGAATTGACTAAAGTATCCAAGGCCTATTTAGCATGTTGTATTTGTGAAGTGATTAGTTGGCTTTGAGTTGGAAGTTCAACTAGTTAACCTTTTCCTTTGTTTGACACTACCAAGGCTTGATTAAAAGTGGGATATTGGATAGCATTTCCTTAACTCTCTAGTAATGTAAGAGGCATTTTTTAGATTATGTTCATATTAATTGTCAAATAGTTGTCTAGAGAATTGATATTACCTATATTCATCATTAGGTAGTATGTTTACAAGGCACATAAGATTTGGTCTCTATTCAGTGCCAAATGGCATATGTTGGAAGTACTATTGGCCTTGTTTGGTATGGGTTGGTACACTTGGAATATAATGTTTCTATTGTTGGTATTTTTTGGTAGTAGTTGGCTCAATTGGAAGAAATGGATTATGTGGTTCAACTTTAATATTGGATGACACATTAGAAAGATATGGTTGATCATCCTCATATTCTACATAATGGTCATATCCACAGGGGTCTTAAAAATCTTAATCATTAAATGAGGGGTTATAGATGGCCCCACTACTTGTGTATCTAGTCATGGTTAAATTTATGATATTCATTTTGAAAAAATTCTTGGGCACCTTATAAATTTAACTTGACTTGGTAAAATACGCTTATAAATTGGTCCAAGGTATAGAGTCTTACTTGTGTTTAACATACCAATTAAAGGGTAATTCAAATATTTCAACAATTAAAGGCAATTTTTTAAAGAAGATATGTACACAAATTCGAGGTTCAAAGGTTTCAAATGCATAATGATTAATAAGTAAGACCTTTGGAATGTTTGAATTTGAGTCACTCGTAATGTGTAAAGTATGGGAAAAATAATTAGAAACTTGGTCTTGAAATGTTGAATCAAGATAAAAAATTGTTGTATATCTTAATCCTCTAAAAGGGGTTAACCTTGGCACAAATTGACCTAGAAGTGAAACTTGGAACTTAGAGTTTACAATTGAAACTAGAAGGCAAATGGGGATCAACACATAATGGAAAAAAATTAGAATGGTCTATGAACATAGGGTTTAGGTTAATACAAGAAAACTTAAGTATAAAATTGAAGTTAATGGGGAAGCATAATGGCACCAAGTGAGACAAAAGTTACTATTTCAAATGACAGACACATCATTGAGAGTAATGATAAGTATCAAATGGTAATGTGAACAACGTAACACCTTAGCTTATAAATAAGTGACAATGTGTAAATAATAAGAACTTTAAATTTAATTTAGATAAATCTTATTAAATCAAATTGAAATCTAATCCAAGTACTATAATCTAAATATAGAGAGTAAACCACTCAATCCCAAATGATAGGCAAGACTCAAGTGCAAACTAATTGCCCTTAGATCAAAATTTGAACGTGAATTTCAGACTTGGTTGTTGAGGTATTTGGACATTTTTATTTATGAAAAAGTATTTTGAAATCAATAAAGCATATGTATCACACACTCTTATCTTAATAACTAACACAATGTTTGCATCATATCCACCAACTTTCACCAATATACCATTTCTTGAAAGGAATTAAGTGTTAAACTAATAAATAAAAGTGCATGAAGGTAGAGTGTTTAGCCCTCCTATATATTTCAAGAACGTGTACATGTCATGACATTTAGAGTGAAAAAATAACTCGACATTGGTAAGATAATTCATAGCAAGTGGGGTCTCTTAGTCTAAATTTTTTGAATTGACTTTTTAGATGGTCCACAAGTATCAAAGAATACTTGGATGCAATAAAATATCCATCAAGTAGATGACAAACCATATAAATTATTACTAAAGGGTATTTTCCCTTTTGAAACCACTTCAACCATAACTTTTTTAATGAATTATGATGTCTAGATCATGCATGCTCCATGGAACCATTTGAATTGTTAGGTTAACTGCTCAATGATTGTCTAATCAAATGACACATAAAATCTATAGACCCCATTAGATAAATGGGGCTGTAATGATGTTGGGAGATAAAACCCTAGGTTAACGCACCCCTAAAGGACTTGTAGGAGGTTATGAAACCCTAATTATGAATTCAAACAAAAAAGAAAGGAAGAACAAGTCATTTTTGAGTCATCCAAGTTCCTAAGAATAAAGAGAGAACATACATAATTTTTTTGGGATTTGAATCACAAGAAATAAAATAAGAATGATAAATAACACAACTATATAAGCAAATAATACAGATTAAAATGATCTTAAGAGTATAAAATCAATTATGGTTTATTCTTTCTTAAGCACTAATTTGTAAATATGAATGAAATTTGCCATGGTTAGTTGTTAAATCAAACTAAAGACATGTTAAACTTGAAATATAAGTGTTTAAGTTTTTAATCAATGGTTTTAAGCATTTTAAGGAGCTTGATTTTAGATGTTTTATAACTCTCAGCTTTTCACATAGAGATAATTTCACTGATATGCAGAACCTTTTTGCCATTTTAGACATTTGCATAGAAAACAAATAATAGATAGAAAACTAGACAAAGACCATTTCATTTATTATAAGGATGATTCACCGATTATCAGAGATAATTTCACTAAATAGAGTGACAATTTCATGGAAAATAAAATAATTTTGCTAATGATTAGAAACTAAATATAGAATAATTTTGCCAATATGTGAATAATTTTACCAAAATCTAGAATGATTTTGTTGAAATACAAAACATTTTCATCAAAGAATAAGATAACATAACTAGGAAGGTAATGTGATAATTTTCACTGAAACTTAGGAAATGAACTATTTGGATAGAGAATAAATTCATTGAAAGTTTTGATGATTTCATTGAAATCTAAGATAAATTCACCAAAATAGTGAACAATTTCACTGATTAGCAAAACCTATGAAGAAACAAAAAAGAAAAAAGAGAATTTCATCACTTACAAAAACAATTTCATTGATTAGTATAACATTATAGATAATTTTGCCATTTTTAGGGATGAATTCACCGATACACAGTCACAAATTTTCCATTTACACTTGAACGTGTTTTTGATGGTTTTTTAGAAGAAAAGAGAGAGAATTAGCTTGTAAAAAAGACCAATTATAGTAATTATAATAATATAAATTATGTATAATAGTTTGTGGGTCCAATCCTTAGTGTCCCACTAGGAATGTTATTATGTAGATTAGAATTCCAAGAGGGGGTTAGTCAATTATTAGAGAAATAACCAAAAATAATGTAGAGACATAACTAACTCAAATACAATCCTTTAGGTGACATATAAGGGTAAAAAGATAAGAATTCAATTGGAAGTATAAATATAATGTTTTTACCTATATTGAATATTTGCTTGATGAACGGTGTGAAGATGTTGAGCTCATCTTGTGAGCTGGGAGTCTTTAGTAATGATAGAACTTTATGGGAAGTATCTCCCCTTATTCACTTGTGGTTGGGATTGGAACATGAGTTGAGAAGGTAAAGCTTCTTTCTATATTATAATATAATAACACTACACTCAAAAAACTTTGGATGAGCTATGAGGATAACAAGCCAAGAATGCAATTGGAAGGATAAATACAACCTTTTTACCTCTCTTAAAGACTTAATTAATGACCAATACATAGATGTTGAGCTTGTATTGTGAGTTAGGAGTCTTTGGTGATGATATTTCTTTATGGAAATAATATCCCCTTGTTCACTTATGGTTTGGATTGGCACATGAGATGAGAAGGTGAAGCTTCTTGCTATATTTTGACATAATAACACTATACTCAAAAAACTTGTCTAGAATGGCCATTCAACCTTGTTTTTATAGACTTTTAAGATGGTTATGGAACATTGAATCAAGATCAAGTTCAATGGTGGAGGATGAGTCCTCAAACTCATCACTACCCACATGGATTGTGTAAGATATGCCATTTAAGGCCTTTTTAGAGTGTGGAAGGAATGTTGGAAGGGAAGTGAAATCATGACCTCTTAAAGTGTGTAAGATAAGTGTAAGAAATTGCTTTCACTCACTCTTTATTATTGAATTTGTTGAATTAAATTACCCAAGTGAGGT
This sequence comes from Torreya grandis, assembly GCA_037957365.1. Classification (NCBI taxonomy): domain Eukaryota; kingdom Viridiplantae; phylum Streptophyta; class Pinopsida; order Cupressales; family Taxaceae; genus Torreya; species Torreya grandis. Next base: position 1,929,673 of record JARHVA010000574.1, on the reverse strand, counting down.
AATAAATCACTTTTTATTTAGTAAAATATGATAATTCTAAAAATTCATGGGATTTTCTATTAGAGGAATTTTAGGCTAATTAATCAGAGATTAATTAGAAATTAGAAGAATGGGACATTTACAATATTATTTTGTCCATAAAATATTCATTTAATTATCTTATGATAATGTTTTCAAAGGTTAGAATTATAATTGGATTTATTTCATCAAATTAATATTGTGATATTATCCATTGGCCCAATTAAGTATGTGTCACTATAATTTCATATTAAAATGATAGTTGTGTAGGTAAATTGGGTTTAGTACTAATTTTAGATTGAATTTATGTGTTATTATAGAAAATCATTTTGAAATATATTTTAAACACTAAATTGGTTTAAATGAGGTGTGTACAATATGAACTATTATACAGCTACCAAGGAGGATGTTGATATGCATGTCAATCTCATGTTAGATGTGGTAGTTGTAAATGGTTTGAATAGTTAATGTCTAGGATATATTTAGTTACTTCCAACCTCAAGATCCTCCATTGATAGCTAATGAATATTGGGCCATATTTTGAATCACATGGTTGGGATAGGCTAACACATGGTTGTGCCATGGGGATGGAGGAAATAAAAAAGTCTATGAATAAATGCCCATGAGGCACATGGGACTCGGAGTTGTGAGGTGTGAAGTAAGGTATAGAGGTTGTGATTTGAGGTGACCATTCCATGAAAGTCTATGAGTAGGTGTGTGACTTATGAGTAAGTTTTTTAGAAAACTTAGGGCAAAGGAGTACACATGATTAAGTGAGAAGTATGAGATCTTAATAGAAGAATAAATAAGAAGTGTTTTCAAATATGCAGAAATTGTGCATGAATCACTAATATGCCCCCCTTTTGAGGTGAAGGGAATAGAATTTGGTAGTTACCTTACCTTAAAAGGATATGATAACTATATTATTTATGTATAAATCATGTAGATATAAGAGTATATTATTTATGTATAAATCATGTAGATATAGGAGTAGCATGTCTCATTATATATATCAATGAAGCTCATAATATGGGATCACAAAAATCCCTAAGATTCATGATATGGATCATGGAAATGGAAACATATATAAAGTAATAGTAAAATCTCAATAAATAATCAAACACACACATAATATCACTCCATGTCACACAAAAAAAGGGATAAGGAGAATTTAAACAAGAGGAATGTTCAAATTCCACACACTTAAATGGAGTACATATTCAAAAGTCAACACATAAATAAATAACACTCAATTGCACAGGGTCCTACAAGCAAGGAACATATTTGAATGTTACACAAGCAAGATAATAACAATCAATAAGTATACCTAAGGAAGTGACAATGTGAATAAAACAAGTTTAAGCAACCAACATAAGCATGTCATATTAGTCCATGCATATATGTGTTAGTAAAAAATGTCATGTAACATAGTATATCAAGTACACGGTGTAATATGTAAGCATGGGTATAAACATGTGTAAGGGTTAGTATCTAAGCTCAACATGATAATTTAAAAGTGATCATAAAAAAATATAACATATATTGATCATATATCAGATAAAATTAAGATGCCCCCAATATAGTGTGTTATGTAGGAAGAGGAAATGTCACACATCTACATGTGCATGTAGCATGGATCCGATGTATCCATGTATCACACTCAAGTATGCATGAAACATATGTTTATATAAAAAATAAATGATATCATATCTGATAACATGAATTAAACAACATATATTCCAAAGAGATAGTAAACATGTGTATGCTGAATAGTTTTTGTAATTTTTATTTATTTGAATGTTCTTGGTATATTTAATATTAGTTAGATTTTTTTAGAAGTTTTATTTTTCTAGAATATTTGAAAGGAAACATATATCCTATGATCTCATCTAAGGGATGTTCATATTAATCTCCAAACTTATAATATGGTACATCAAACTGGTGATACTACTAAGGGGCATGCATATGTGTCATATCTAGAATTGTAGAATATGTGGTATCATGCATATGTCTCATAGGATTATGTGGTTGTGGAGAGGTAATAAAAGGATTGGTGGTTCTTAGAACCCAATGTTTAGTTTTATGTGTTTTATTTGGTGTAGTTGTAATTGGAACATGTTTGTTTGCTCTTATCAACTAGGTGGACCATGTAGGTGTAAATGAGGATTTCATTGAGCTCGTTGTGTATATCTAGTGTAATGGTCTCTCAAGTATCAAACACCTAGGAAAAGAGATCATTTATTATTTATACTTTTAAACATGATTAAACTTAGTAAGTTTTATAATTAGATATATATGAATAAATTTCTCTATTTTAAGTGGATGTTCATATGTAATTCCACAAAATACAATTACCCTTTTGGTATGAATTTATTTAATACACCCATGCACTATGGAAGGTACTGCATGGATTTTATGTATCCAAGGTCATCCCAATAACATATTAAACACTCTTATGTATGGTATAAAAAGGTAATAATTATATGTGCTAGACCAACTTATAAAGGTAACTAAATCTCACCAATAACTTGTGATGCCCCATCAAATGCTTTGACAATTTTGGTTGAAGGGTATAAATCATCATGCATATATCCCAAATGTGTGAGTAATGTCATGGTACATATGTTTTTAATATAACCATTATCTGTATAACATTGTGTATAGGATAATGATGAAGGTATGATCTAATAAATAATGAGTGAAGATCTTAATCATCATCCAAAATTTCACTGTCATCAAATATAATAAAATGTCTGTAAACTATAGGAGGTATAATGCATTTAAGTATGCCAATATCTTGTCTAATAGGTTCTTATAATAATATGGAGGTTGATGTGAATTATATGCCATTGTTACACCACTAAAATTATGAGTACTAAGGTTATGGAATGGAGAGCATAACCTTTATCTTTCATTTAATAATTCTTAATAGTTAGGCTTATAATTGGAATGAATGGGTGTGACTCTTCCAAATTATGGGTATATATATGGTGGAGCATGGCTCTTCATAATCATCATAAGTTTAATTATTTAATTAATTTACTCATTTATTTTGATTATTGGAGGTTTTTCCCTTGAAGTGGATTATATTTGAATGTTATTTCTATTATTATAAATAAATATCTTAACAAGTGGTATCAGAGCATAGATTTTGGCAAAGATTTTTATTTTATATATCTCTCAAACAATGGTGATTTTTTTTAAATTTTTTTTAGTGGAGTTGGACAATCAATCAAGGAGTCTACAGGAAAAATTGAGTTATGGTGATAATTATTAAGTTATTATGATTTTATGATTTTTCATGAAACGAATATACATGCCACATTTTCAGGATTTTTTTTATTTGTTAATATTTTCAAAAAGATATTAAAATTTTAGTTAGGGTAATTTATTTATATTTTGAGATTTGAGGTATTTTACATTCTAAAATTCATTGGTCAAAGTTGGTCAACAATAAAACAAACATAAGACAACAATTCAAAGGGCCAAAATTACACTTACCAAAGATGGACATATGAAAGTTTGATGGTATGAATGTAACCTCCTAGATAAGTCTCATGGAAATTTTTTTTAAGCTTCACAATATACCATAGAATGCAAAGGTTGACATATCCTCACTACATCTAGAATATGAACCTTATCAATGGTACAAATGGATGATGAGTGACAAGAAATGGAAAGGGCTTAGTTGGGATGAATTTAATAATGAATTATCATCCCACTATGAATAAACATGGAAGGGAAGTTATTTCAACCAACTAATAAATTTGAAATAAACAAGATCCGTAGTGGAATATAATGTAGAGCATATGAGATTGGCAATCTGTACTCTAGAAGTAACACCTTATCAGAGACTAGAATTTTACATCAATGGAATAAATAAATGATTTAAGAATGATGTTCATGTTGGCCAAAATTTTCATACATATGAAAATTTTTCCTAGATGGATCCGACCACTCTCCTAGACCATTCAATGACCTTTTGCCTTCATGACTAGTCTCTTTCTAGTCCTAACTTGATGATGCAATGTATCTTAGAAGGTCTTTGTGTGGTGTTGGGAGCTGTATAGGGTACTAGTGTAGTGGATGATCCAATATTGGAAATATAAGATGAGATTCATATCCCTAAATTAGTGTCTTTGCACTCTTTTGAAACACTTGAGTAAGGTTTAAGGTAAATTTGGAAATTTTAAGGTAAAGGCCTAAAAATGGGTCTTGAGCTACAAGTAAAAGATCTAACTAGTTTCCAAGGTGTTTGAGAATTTAGGGGAAGGAAGGAGGATTTTATAAAGTTCCATAGATTATAAAAATTCAAAAATTATGTATAATGAAGCTAATTTATCCAAAAGACCCTCAAAAGTGCATTAGATGACTTGACGAGCTTCTAAATAGAAATTTTAACTAAAAAATTGAATTTTTGGAGAAGTAAAATTATTTTTTACTTCCTTCCACCTCCTTATGGTTTTTTTTCCTTATTTAGGAATGTTCAAGACCATTTCAAGTCTTTTTGAGTGGAGAGGAGGAGTTTTGGTGCTAGAAGATGCAGTTTTGGGCCTTTTAGAGCCATGCTTGAATCAAATTTTGATGGTTTTTCTTAGTATATAATCTTATATATAATATTTATTAATACATGGTGTCCATAATATCCTCTCTCAGGCATATAAAATTATATCCAAGCATATGAACTAGTAGAGGTAAGGAAAACCTATTGGTTGTAGACTAGGCATGAAACAAATTTTCTACCATAAATGAAGCTTCAAGCACCTTAGAAGGTTTTAAAAAGGAAGGGAAGGTCACTTAAATCATTATAAATATTATCTAAGGGTGGATTCATAATGTAGGTCTTTGGTTCTTCATGCTAAGAGAATACTATTTTAGTGCAGTCTTGGACAACTTATCAAGGGGGGCAATTTTTGTCTTACACTTCTCTATCTTGATAAAATAGCTCTCCTAGATTTTGGATCAGGTAAAGGGGTATCCAAATAACCTTATTCAAGTGTTTTTATTTCAATAAATTTCTCTATCCTCACACACTAAGAGAAAACTACTGACTGGCTCTTGAGTGCCTTCAAAACCCAAGAGATAGGTTTTTCTTAGTTTTGGCCTTTTAGGGTAGAAGTAGTTGTTCAATAAAATGAAAAAGATATATAAGGCTTTATCTCTACCTAAAATAGTCAAGGCTTCACCTTAAGATGAAAAATATATATAATTCACCATGGTAGTCATCTAAATGTAGGTTAAATGACACTAGGTTAGCGGCTAGTAAAGCAACCCAAGAAGATAAAGAAACCTAGTAAAATCCAGTCATGAAGAGAAAGTTTAGAAGATAAGCAACTTTAGAATTTATATTATTAGTAGAAACTAAGGTTTTTTTGTGAGGCTTAAGGTAAATTATGTTTACTTGTCTCTTCTCATCCTAATCAACCTTGTGACAAAACCCATGTTCCTTCAAACAATATAGATTAGGAAAGAAAGCAACGGTTCTTAACTAATTATGCATTATAGAATCATCTTCTCAACATTTTCATTAGTCCGTACAGGTTCCAAATGATCACCTAAGACAAAAACTCATAACATTATCAAAATGTGGTAGAGGAGTCTCTTGAAGATCAACAAGTATGTGAGAAATACTAGTAAAATATTCTAAACAAGTTCCATGTTTCAATGGACATCATGAACCCTTATTCAAGGCATACACCTAATATACCATACTTGGACTATCTCAATTTATACAGTAAGGTCTAAAAGCTTCATAAGATCTGAGTTATTGAATGAATATCAAGGTTTTCACTTGAAGTGAGTATGGATAGTGAAAAGGCTACAAGTATGTGATAAATAATTATAGGTTGAGTCATTATCAAACTACTCCACATTTCCATAAAATCAGTATCACATACTCTCTTAAATCTCCACCTATATCTAATAAATGTAAAGTTAGTAATGGCAGTGAGTTCATTGAAGACTAAGTTGATGAAGCCTAAATAGGAGTCATTCAGGGGATGTGGAGAGATCATGAAAACCTAAATATAATTGAATATGGTGAACTAGAATCATAGAGAATTAGGTTATAATGAAGGAATAAACCCATTAAATAGTAAGAATTTCCACCTACATCCATGCTAGAAAGAGGGAGATCAAAGATGCAGACAAGGAGATTTGGATATTTTAAAGGAGAGTTTGAACCCAATGAAATCTCAAGGGAAGGTGATAACATTAGAGTGAGGTAAGAAAAGGTCTGTTAATGTAATTTCAAGACATAAGACTATTCTTAGTTCATACAAGGGCCTGAATTTGATGCATAATCAAGCTTATGATAGAGAGAGGTCTATGTTCAAGAGATAGAGTAATGACTATGGAGGCAACAAGTGTGATAAAGTGATGCTCATGAAACTGAGCCCAAAGGTAGGCCATGAGTAAAGATAAAACTCAGACATGTTTTCATTTAAATGACCACCTAAAGTAAGGTTATAAGGCTCTTTAATCATACCCATACTATATCAAACCAATACTATGAGGGATAGTTTCTATGCCTTTAAATTTATTATTCTTGTTGCCTAGGTTTGAGACCACTTGGAATGGTGTGAAAAGTTATAAAAATCCATGAAGTTAAATTAAATAATAACATAGTCTCCATCCCTCATGAAATTATCACCTATAGCCTTATCAAAAGGACAAATCTATCTCTAGGTTTCAAAGAGTATTGAAGCATAATAGTATATGATATAATCTCATGATCAATGAAGATTCATAAGGACAAATCTATCTCTAGGTTGTAAAGAGTATTGAAGCATAATAGTATATGATAGAGTCTCATGATCAAAGAAGATTCATAAGGATAATGAAGTGTGAAATAGGGTATACTATGAAGAAGGTTTCTCAAGCAAGGTACAGTTAAGGTTAACCTTGAAATGACCATCTACTACCAAGACCAATAGGTAAATGCAGTGAGATGTAAGGTGACATTGGTCTAAAAGGTTTTGGAGAAGTTAGTACATTGATGAAGAGTGAGACATGGTCCCAAGGCATGAAATAGGTATATACAATATTCTAATGACCTTATATAAAAACAAAGGAATGAAATATGGTACATGAGAATAAATCACCACCTACAATATTTCCAATTTCAAAACATAACATACAATTATGTTTGGTACTTTGAAAGACTAGACATGATGCTTAAAGGATAAAGTACCTAGTCATCAATGAATATGGGGTATATTATACATAATAATGAATTAGTAACTCTAAAAAAATTCAAAGAGATTGAGACAAGTGTCTTAAGGTACATTAGCACTTACAAGGGTCTCTGAGTTGATAGTCACCTACAACTATACTAATGTATACTAAAGAAGGATGGTGGAGTGTTTAATGAAGAGGTCAAAATAAAACCCTAAACATATATTAATTAATATGTGGTAGTGTTTAAATTTAGTTCATAATATATTCTCAAATATAAAGTATGCCACTATATGGAAAACCAATATGAGATTGGTTTTACATTGATAAAAGATGTCTTAAAGTATGCTTCACATCATTTAGAGACATTGTGTACTAGGAAAAGTTGTGAAATGGACTATGTAAGTTATAAGGGTTGAAGAGAACTAATTAAAACTTCATGAATGAAAAAAATGATAAAATATATCTTTAAGAGGTTCCTCACTATAAGGTAGCAGTCTTAGTCATCTAGAAAACACCTAAAACCATAACCTACAACTGCATCTTGACTTGAACTAGCAAATGAAGTGATGGGTGAACTTAGTTTCCATGATAGTGATGGTAAGATGGAATACAAATGAAATAATTTAAGTGTTTTTAAAGATAAAAAATTATTTCCAAATACATGAATAGGTCTTGAATAGATCATACACTATGAGACGACAATCCTCAAGCTCAAGAAAAACACCTAAAGATGAGTCATACAAAACTTTCTTAAGGTAATTTGCCTAGTCACCAATGAGGAGAATGGGTCTGTTTAGTAGTGAATATGGTCTTAGTGACCTTATTTTAAATAAAAAGGTGAAAAAAATATCTTGGCACATGATAACCTATAGGGTCTTGAACTCAGAAGAGCTACTTATAGCCACAATTGGCAATTTGTAAAATGATCTTGGTAAATGGTAGATAGTTCTTGGGTTCCAAGAATAGACATTAGTCCTATTTGTTGTAATAGGGATTTAAAATCTTTAAATGTATTTAATGGAGTTAAAACCCACATTTATCAAGACACGTTACTACCTAAAGAGCTTCAATCTCAAGAAAAACACCTACAACTATGTGCTAATGCTTGATAATAGAGTTAAGGGTACAAATTGTCCTAGAATGGACACCTGACTTAGTCAAGATTAGTTTGAAAGACCTAAAGGGTCATAATAAAGTCTTATTCACTAAAAAATTAAAGTATGCCTAGTCATTTTCTCATAGTGTTATGAACTCGTGATATCTCTTCTCTTTAATCTATTCGTTTAGTAGTTGCTTTGGATGCATATGCTTTGTAAGTCATCCTGTGATCATTTCATTTTATCCCACATTCATGGGAAGTAGTATTTTATTAGATTATAATTCATATATAAGTTTTGAGTCTATTGAAGGCATCCATGAAACTATTGTATTGAGCTTGCTCAAAGGAGGTTGCCCCCTCGAAGTGGTCTATGATCAATTCAATATTTTCAAGTGTTATTTCAAATTTAATTCATGCTATTAATTCTTTTTATTTGTGAATTTTTATTAATTATTATAGGAGGATCCTCTCATCTGGTATTAGAGTGCTTTCTGGGGCCACAATTTTTTTAGAAAGCTTAAACTTTGTTCTACTGCATAATTTCTTTATAATATTTTTTTCAAAAATTCCTAACTCTATTTTGTATCACAATAATCTTTTTCAAATCAGGGTAAAGCTTGATCGCATAACTATGGGAAGTGATTTCGTGAAATCCCTAAAACTCATTATGAGGAGTACCATAAGAACCTCAAATTAGCTAGCCCATTGAGAGGACCTGCTAGTGAAATGGGAAATAACCCCTTCCTAATTGAGTGGTTCCCATCCATGAGGAAAACCAAGAGTTATCACTGAGAGATAAATTCATGGCCAATTTTTTTTAGAGAGTGGTACTCACTTAAATAAAATTGGTGGCCAAAGTGATATCTTTAAACCCTTAAGCAACCATTAAAACTTGGGGTCCATTTCTATCAGTATCAAAAATACCAGTAGAGTATCAAAAAATAAGTATCAAAAATATCAATAGAGTATCAAAAAATTACCATAATAGATCTACAGACTTATTTTAACGTATTCCCAGTAGATGTGTTTTACAAAGCACAATAACCACCAAATAGAAAAAAAGTAATTATTTTTTCATTTTTTTGCAATATCTCTCCATCAGTAGCCCTATTTATCCTTAAAATTTACCTAGACACCTAAAATTCCATTCCCTACATTTTATTCCTTGAGGTCCCATATCCCAATTCCACTCATAATTCTTATAAATAATAAATTTCCCTTTTTTTGGGTTTTGCCATAACTTCTATTTTTGTCCATTTGCCTTGAAAATTTTACACTATGTTCATCATCTCATTCTACTCCTTTGTCCCTCTTTGACCAAATTTCTAGTTTTTCCATTTTTAGTCCTAAAATTACCCTTGCCTTTGTCAATCATACTCCCACTATGCAAAATATTATTAAAAACCCCTTTACCCCTTTTGTTTTCATCTAAATTCAAAACCTTCCTTACTAAACATGTCTTAACTCTAGTTTTTCTATCCATTGCCAAAAAAAAAGTTATTCGAGTGATGGTAGTAACTTGAACAAGAGGAAAAACCATGGAGGATGAAATTGTCACCCTCAAAAATCACATCAAGGATCTTGATGAAAGAATTTTTGGCCTCAGTCTTCAACATACAACCATGAACAATAGATGACATCTAGAGTCTTCTTCAGACAATGCATTTTCTTCTTCTAGTAATTATCATGGGTCAAAGCTTAATTTTCCTCAATTCAATGGTACAGATCCAATTGGATGGATCTATCAGATAGAATAATATTTTATTCTGTATAATACTTTTGATGCGAATAAGGTTCTGCTTGCATATTTTCACTTGAAACTTGAAGCCCTTCAATGGTATCATTGGTATATTAAGGTTCATGATGAACCCATATGGACTAATTTTTGTACCCTCATTTTTCAATAGTTTGGCCCTAATACCTTTGATGAATTCACTAGAGCACTCATTAAAATTCACCAAATATGAATGGTGAGAGAATATTAAGCTAAATTTGAAAAACTAGCCAATCATACAGAGGGATTATCTGATGAATTCTTTAGGAGTTGTTTTTTTAGTGGACTGAAGCATGCAATTCAATCTAAGGTCAAAATGTTATGGCCTAATACAATGATAGAATCGTTAGGGTTGTATAAGTTGGAAGAGGATAATATCACAACTTAGCATCGATTCAAATCTAATTTTGTTCCATTAAAAAATACAACTCCACAATGATCTCAAACAACACCAGCCCCTAAAACCACTTCTATCAAGCATTTGACTAAAATAGAGATGTAAGCTAATAGATAAAAATGAATATGTTATAAATATGATGAAAAATTCACTCAAGGACATTAATGTGTCGAGTAAAATATCTACCTATTGGATGTGAACTTTCCTCCTAAAATTGAAGATTGGGAAGATGTCTAGGATACAACAGATGATTCAAAAGAAGCTCAGTTGATTATGGAACCTACTTCTCAAGAGGACCAACTAGAGATCTCTCTCCATGCCTTAGTAGGAATCATTACCCCACATACTTAATTTAAATATATCCCTCTCACAATACTCATTGATTCAAGTAGCACTCATAACTTCATTAAACCTCAGATCACCAAACAAGATGATTATTTTATCCATCCTTGTTCCAACTTTGAAGTCATGATTACCAATAGGGGCACATTACCTTGTAAATGGAAGTGTCACAATGTGTGTATCTCTATTGGATATTATACCTTGTTCTCCAAAATTTTTTCCTTACCTTTAGGTGGATGTGATTTTGTTTTGGGAGCCCAGTGGTTATGCACACTAAGACCTATTTTATGGGATTTTTTTGAACTTTGGATGCATTTTTTAGATAATGGGAAAAAAACACATTGAAAGGATTACAACCCAAATATCTTAGCATCATAAGTTCAAATTTAATATAAAAAATTCTTAAGAATAATTCACATGGTGTCATTACCCAATTCTATTATTTTCAAATGCAACCCTCAACAGTCTCCACTACTCCCTATGACCTCAAAACCATTCTACAGAGATATGCACGTCTTTTCCAAACTAGTGGGATTTCCACCTTCACAGATAGAGGACCACTATATTCATATCCTTTTAGGAAGTGTTCTTCCCAACATCAAGCCTTATCACTACCCATTTTATCAAAATATTGAGATTGAGATGCTCATTCGAGACTTATTGTAGCAAGGCATTATTCACCCCACTACCAGCCCATATTCTTCCCTAGTTCTCCTTATATATAAAAAAATGGGTCATGGCACCTTTGAATTTATTTTCATGCACTTAATCACCTCATAATCAAGGATAATTTACTAATCCCTATTATTGATGAGCTTCTTGATGAGCTTCATGGTGCTCACTTTTTTTCCAAGTTAGATCTTCATTCTAGATATCATCAGATCCAGCTTCATGAGGATGATATCCCTAAGACAAATTTTCACACACATGATGGCCACTATGAGTTCTCAATCATGCCTTTTGGCCTCACTAATGTTTATTCAAAATTTTAGGCATTGATGAATAAAATATTCTAGCCCTACTTATAGAAATGCATTCTAGTCTTCTTCGATGATATCCTTATCTATAGTAAAATATGGTTTGAGCATCTTCAACATTTTGAGCTCACATTGCAACTTCTCTCTGACCATCATATTTGTGAAAAATAGTCCAAATTTACTTTTGGACATGATGAAGTGGAGTATCTTGGGCATATTGTTTCATCCCAAGGGGTTTGGGTGGATCCTAAAAAAATAATTGCTATGACAAATTGGCTGCATCCTTAGACACTCAAGAGTCTCCATGGTTTTTTGGGGATAATTGGATATGATCACAAGTTTGTCAAGGATTATGGGAATATTGTAGCTCCATTGATAGCTATGTTAAAAAAGGATTCTTTTACTTGGACACAAGCTACTGAGTGCGAATTTGAAGCATTGAAACAAGATATGTGTACTACACCTATTCTAGATATGTCAGATTTTACCAAGACCTTCACTATTAAGAGTGATGCTTGAGATAATGGACTAGGTGATATTTTCCTCCAATAAAAAAGCTCCATTTAATTCACCATTAATTTCATTTCTATCAAGAATTTACTTCTCTCTACTTATGAGAAGGAAATGATGGCAATTTTACATGCAGTACAGAAGTGGTGGCCATACCTATTGGCTAATCACTTTTGCATCCAAATTGATCACCAAAGTCTAAAATATTTTTTAGAATAATGGATCTCTACCGCATCACAACAAGAATGGGTCAAAAAAATCATGGTTTATGACTATGAGATAACTTATAAGAAAGGTAAAGAGAATATTATGGTTGATGCTCTGTCTCGCACATTTATGGATCAGGCTTCCCTTTCAGCTATTTCCATGCCTATTCTAAATTGGTTAGACAATGTACATCAGAAGTATGCTAATGAATCCTCATTATCTCAAATTATTTAATAGTTTGCCACTAACCCTTTGACTATACTACATTATTCTTGGGATGGTGCTTCTCTATGATACAAGGGTCATCTAGTGCTACCTTAAAGCATAGATATTTAGTAGGTTGTATTATATGAACTCCATAATTTTCCATCCATAGTACACTTATGGTTTCTCAAACCCTATAATCAATCATGATGTAACTTCTTTTGCAAGGGAATGAAAAAATAAATTCAATAGATGGTGGCTAAATGTAATACTTGCCAATACCATAAGGGTGAAACAACACTCATCCCTAGGTTGCTCAAACCCTTGCCCATTCCTACCACAATTTGGGTAGATATTTCTATGGATTTCATTAAAGGGATCCCTAAGTTTAGATTTAAAATGGTGATCTTGGTTGTGGTTGATCACCTCTCCAAATATAGTCATTTTTATGCCCTTATCCATCCTTATACCACCTCCACAGTTGCATAAATTTTCCTAGACCAGATTTTCCATCTTCATGGCATTCCTTCATCCATTGTCTCAGATCATGATGAAACCTTCACAAGAAATTTTTGGATAGAAATATTTCAACTTACCAATACTCAACTGAAGATGATTTATGGATATCATCCACAAATAGATGGCCAAACTAAAATTATCAACAAATTCTTGGAAACTTTTCTCTATTGCTTCACCTCAGAATAACAACATCAGTGGGAAAAGTGGCTCCCTCTCACTAAATGGTGGTGCAATACCTCCTACCACACTTCAATGAAAATGACAACATATGAAGTATTCTATGATCAAGCACTTCTAGTGCTCCTTTTGTATAACCCTAATAGTTTATCAATCCAAGAAATTAACGTGATTCTCTAAACCTAGGATCAAATACTCATTACTGTAAAGGAAAATATTCTTATGGTACAAAATCAAATGAAATAATAGGCTAGTCAGCACTATTATGAGTGCATTTTTAAAGTAGGTGATATGGTTTTTCTTTGCCTACAACCATACAATCAATCCTCCCTAAAACTCAAAGGGTGTCATAAACTATATCCTAAGTTATATGGGCCCTATAAGGTTCTTCAGAATATTGGGTTATTTGCTTATAAGTTGGAGCTCTTACATTCTTCCCATGTTCACCTAACATTTCATATCTCTTGTTTGAAGAAAGTTTTTGGAATAAAAATTAGAGTGCATACTATTTTACCTGAACTTGATAATGAAGGATCCATTCTTATTGAGTCAAAGGTAATCCTAGACAGGTGTACATACCAACTTTGCTCCCACTCCATCATTGAGGTTTTAATTCAATGGCATGGAATGTAACCAAAGGATGTAACATGGGAACAACTATTTTAGATTCAAAACCAATTCCCACATCTGAAGCTTTGAGGACAAAGCTTTTTCTAAGAGGGAGGGGATGTTATGAACCTGTGATATCTATTCTATTTACTTTATTCATTTAGTAGTTTCTTTGGACACATATTCTTTGTAACTCATCCTAAGAGAATTTTTTTTTATCCCACATTCATGGGAATTAGTAGTTTCTTAGATTAGAATTCATATATAATTAAGTGTTGAGGCCATTGAAGGCATCCACAAAATTATTGTATTGAGCTTGATCAAAGGAGGTTGCCCCCTCGAAGTGGTATGCAATCAATTCAATATTTTCAAGTGTTCTTTCAGATTTAATTTTTTATATTAATTATTTTTATTTGTGAATTTTTATTAATTATTTAAGGAGGATATTCTCACATAGACTCCATGATTATAAGTTATAGTCTGTACACTTAAGAAGTCTTGGTTACTAGCTTATGCAATAAAGAAACCATGATACAGTGTGATGAATGGCATAGTGCTTGGAAATTCTAAAACTTTGAAAGCTTGAGTGAAAAGTGATAAAGGTGTATATGATGTATTGAAAACACTATGATCATCTTTTAGGGGTTATATACACAAAATAGTGTTAAGAAGTCTATAAACCTAGTGTGCTCTCACCAACATCATATAAATATTTCCTTATGAAAGTTTCAAGGCTATATAACTAGATGAATATATTTAATCCACTTAAAATTTTATATAACCACACTCCAAAAAACACTAATATGGAATTTAAGCATGGCCAAGGTTGAGTAAATGATTATAGACAGTACACAAAATCCTAGCCTAAGGGCTAATTTGGAGAAATTAAAGGGTTAAAGATGAAAGAGAGGTGATCTAACCTCAAAAATTAGGACATAGGGTAATTATGACCTAGGTTAAGTTTTAATGACATATATTTGTCCTATATAATAAGGGATATACCCCATATTTTGTTTCAGAGTTGAGGTACTCTCAAATTAAAACATAGGCAATCCACTGTTAATTTTAGAAAAAATGCATTTTGAGGCCTCAATGGGTAAGATCTGACTATGAAAATTGGTAAAAGTGATGTTAATTAGTTGTTATAAATTAGAATGGTTTTAGTGAATTCATATAAATAGTGTAATAATCCACTATTCTGTCACAATCATGTGCTTGTTTGTTGATAATCACCATTGGAGCTCATGAGGTTTTTGCACAGTTAAGGTTTGACAAAGATTTATGAAATTCATGAAAAGGTTTTGAATAAAAAATAATATTTTGAAAGGTATTTTAAACATCTCATGATGGATAAATCTTAGAATAAGTAGATAAAATCATCAAACCCAACCATAAGGGTTAGACATGATTAATTGTAAAGAAACCCTAGGGTAGAGAGATAAAGAGTTTTTTGCATCTTAAATATATGTATAAGGCTTGATAAGGTAATAAATAGGATAATATGATGATAAAATACCCCAAACTCACCTAAAAATCACTCAGACCTCCAACACCTAGATTAGACTGAGGACCAATTTTAAGCCTATAAGGCCTAGATCATTTTAAGGCACTTTTAGACTTCCCAAAGAAAAAATGATATCATGAAGATGTTTAGAGGGATAATAAAGGTAAAAAAAAGGTAATTTAAAGAATATAAATGAAAAATAAAGGTTAGTTTCACTCTCAAGAGCTAATTTGAACTACTACAGTCTACACACTCATTTTGACCCACCTGTTTGAATACTCATATCTTTCACGACATAAGTATTTGGAAAAATTATATTAGAATGATTTTAGGACCCCTATGAAATATAAATACATGAGGTATTTAGTTTTATTAAGGAGTTGTTTTTTATGAACCATTGCTAAGACTATAAGTAGGTATAGAATACAAGTAAAACCCCAAAAGTAAATGTTTCTACATACATATCTTTTCACACCTTTTGCTTGGGAAGAAAATATTATCAAGAAAATTTAAGGGTTATATGGGATAAATATACATGGAAATAATTTTTTTAATGGAGGTCTATATTTTATGAACAATCGTTAAGAAGGTAAGCTTGTCTGAGCAGCCAAAAGAGCCTTTTTGACCAATTTTGAGTTTTTGAGATCATAAGCCCATGAAATGACTTATAATAACTTTTAAAACACTTGAATCATGTAGGGTACTCTATAAATCTCATTTTGACCTATTTTCAATAATAAATATACATGTGTGAGTTCTTTAGAGGCCTAAAATAGCTTTAAAATAGCCATTTTTACAGGTCTTCAAAGGATCAAATTATATAAATGCATGGAAGAAGTCTACTGGGACATAAATAACTATTTTATGGTAATAATATCCCTTCCCATGGGTTTATAAGTTTATTTTCCAAGTTAAAAGGCTAAAAATCCAAGTTTTCAAATGATTTGTGAATGGTTGCAGGTTTAATGGAGATTTACACCATTGTTGCAAGCCCTAAATTTAGTATAAAATTTGATTTTATTCCTCATAGGAATTATATGGATGCCTAAAATCCTTTTATAGGTCCAAATTGGCTTTCATAGTGATAAAATGGCCTTGAAAGCAAGTTATAGGATAACTAGTTGAATATGGCTTGAGCTTGAAGACTTCCATAAATGGAGTCCAAGGGATTTGTAGGTTATATGGTGAATTTTTTAGGTTGGAGAAGAAAATATTATTTGGGAAAAAAATATAAAGCATAAAAAAGTTAGCACTAAAAGTCAGTATAACCATCAAATTTTAGAATGATTAAGAATGTTGCCAAGTTTCTAACACAAGCCAAGTGGAGATGGGGTATAGAAATTAAGTAGAGGAGTTTTTGGGAGTCAAGGAGAAAATTAGAGAATTTAATGAGGCTTATAAATGTTTTAAGACATTCATCAAGTTAGTGGAGCATGATGTCATCTTTTTCAAAGAAAAATTTGTCCTCTAGTGCCTTTTTAGGCCAATGGGAGAGATTGAAGACCATTTTTACTTTAGATGGTTAATTTTCTAAGTCAGATTAGTGTCTAAGTAGTTTGGAGGTGGTTGAAACTCATCTAAATTTTTATCTTATTTTTGGGAGCTCCATAAATGGTGGTTGATTAGCATTTATTAATTTTTGAAAGATGTCTTCTCCTCTCCCTTCCCTTTTCTCTTATATATCCATTTTCTACTTCATTGTAAGGATATAATCTCATTTAAATAGGCAAAAACCTATCAAAATTTATAATAAAAATCTCTTGAATTAATAAGACAACTTATTTTACCTATCTCTTTGCATACATCTAGTGTTCTAGTTAGCTTGTGCACAATTACTTAGTGGAGGAGTATTATCCCATGGTGACTATCCTTCTTTATTACCTTTTATAGGTTTTTTAAGGCATTTGTAGGTTTTAATTTATGCACTTTTGAACACTAATGAAGGTATAGTGTGATTTTTGATACTCTTCCATGCTTCACCTCTTGTCTAGTGAGCCTAGTTTGTAATATTAATGCAAAATGACTAGTTTGAGAGATTGTGTGAGTGAGGGTTATCTTTGAGCTACCTTAATGTTAGTTTCAAATTATTTAGAGTGTCTTTCAATTTAGTGTATCACCCTTTGTATGATTTTAGTTATCCCTTTCATCCCTTTTACCCTATTCCAAGTAAAAACCAATAGTTTAAGTGATCTACCAAGAGAAACCAACCTTATCTAAAGGTTTAACCACATCATAGGATACCCACAGCCTAGGGTTGATCCCTTTTTGTAGTTAGGAGTGAGAGATCTTGAAGAACCCTCTAATAGGGTGCAATTCTATGATACAATAGTTTCTAGCATGCCTAATGGGACTACATTTGATGAAGATTGATTGAGATTGATGTTGGTCTTGATTTATTTGTAGTAACTATTGCATCCACTCCTTGAGCATCTAGTGACTCCTAAGGACACTCAACATTATATTGGTAGAGAAGTGCCTATATTTCATGACAAATGTGACTAAAATGTCATATTCTAGAGCTATTTCTTTTGAATTTGTTGAATGACCTTTAAACTCAACAAGAATATTGAGGTTTTTTAACACTCATCCTTACTTGGGAAATTTCCCTCCTAAGCCAATTTACATGTCTAACCCTACTAAAAGATCCTTGTTAGATATTTACATTACCATGGATACCCAAAGAGTATGATCTTATCCCAGTGGTAGCCCTTGAGAGTATGCCTTAATATACAAGAGATAACTCTACAACCCTTATGAACACCTTAGAGATATAGCCAACCTTTTCAATATTCATGACATCAATGAAGAAAACATAGTTATCAAGTTGTTGTCCATATATTTCAAAGGAAAGTCCCTATATTTTTATAAAAACCTAACTCCTAACTCTATCACAACATGGGACTAGTTAGGAGATGTTTTTTGAAAGAGGTTTGAATACAAGAGTGACCACTTGTCACTAGAAGAATAATTGACTACAATAAAGAGGGTTCTTTAAGAGGTTATGAATGATTTTAACAATAAGTTTAAAAAACATGGGATATTATTACAATATATATCAATCCTAATGCTAACTATGCTTTCCTCCACTATCTAAAGTCTCTTGACAATGATGATATAGTTGATGGGGGGAACACACTACCAGATGCTTATGAAGTGGAAATCAAAGTAGAGAATAGCCTAGTACAGGCTAGAGAAATCACACCTAGGACATATATGCCCTTGTTTACAAATATTCAACAACTACTTGTCATCATTATTCCCCTTTCTTCCATTCCTCTTTTTCCAACACTTACTACCATATCTGCACCAAAATAAGAAAAAGCCTGAACTAGTCAGTCTAGTGAGATTCAATAACTCAAGAATATGTTTCAAATCATTAGAAATGAATTGGTAAATTTAAAGGGAAAAAAGCTTAGTATAATATACTTTATCATCCCCCATATCATCCTCAATAGGCTTATCAAGCCAATAGACCACCCTTTAAGGCAAATTTCCAAGGATAAGGATAACCTAACTATGATATGCAAAATAATTCCAATCTTAATGCTATAAGTGCTTCCAATATCTTGGTCCCTATTTAGAATAAAATTTCACAAGAAAGTGAGGGTTATATACCTTGGATTTAGTCATTTAATCAGGCCATTTTCCCAAACATAGAGTTTAATTAGAATTTAAATGAGCAGTGGTAGTAGGGTGCTAGTTATGGGTTTAACCGAGATCTCATGGCTCAAAATGTAAAAGTGAATATGATGAACAAAAAAAAATAACCTCAACAAGGCCAAGGGGATAATTAATAAATAAATTATTTGGGTTTTACAATGATGAACTATCAATAATAAGAGTATTATGTTTTCAATTAGTAGGCTAGTTCTAGCCAGGCAAACATTCTTGTGGTAACCGACACAAGGTTCAAGAGAAGGAACATGGAGGGAAGACAAGAATCAGTTAGAGAGTCTTATACTCTTCCCCCATTGATATAAAAACTAATTGAACCTACTTATATCCCAAAATTTCTAATAACTTATAAAACTTAGAACCAAGGAAACACCTTTGTGCCCTAAAACTAAAAGGTTCAAATCACAGCTATGGCTCCCAAAGCACAAGTAAAGGTTGTTGGTTTGCACATCAACATTGTTGAAAAAATGAAGAAGTCCAATGTGAATATTAAAATGTGGGAAATTATTTCTATACCTGGTCAAGTGGATATTCTTTAAGAGGGATTGTCAAAGATCATTATTTGAAAGTAGCCACTAAGAAAGGAGAGTATAGTTCTTACGAATACAACAAAAGAAAATGAAGGTTAGTTAAACAAAGTGGTCAAACCTCCTATATTATAAATTTATTTAATCATTGGGAACTCCTTGGTACACAACTGCATGATAGATAATAGAGCGAGTACTTAAGTAATGCCAAAATCAATAACAAATTAGCTTAGTTTAAAGTATGAACCCCAAGCTAAGGGGGTGTTACAACTTGATGGATCTTATATCAAACCAACTGGTATTATTAGAGGTCTAAAATCAACCCTCCATTATTGTTCTAGTGTTTCAATGGCTAAAGATGTTGTGGTTCTAGAGGTACCTCCACACTTTTCTTTAAGCTTATCTAGAGACTTCATAACTGAAATTGGGGGTTACCTAGCAGTAGATTGGCCTATATGGATTTTAGGACAAGATATGAGACCAAGGTGTCTATCAAGGTTTAACCTATTTTCAAATTTCACACTTATCCTTATGATCTAAGTATACCAAACATTAATTGTATTATTCTATATGAAAAAGACCACCCTACTGATCAATAACTAAGCACTCATTCTAAGGGGATACCTAATGTATTATTAGATGAGTTATGGAGTGAGAATCAACTATTTGATCCTTTGGGAGGTTTTGAAGAAATAAATATGGCATTTTATTTCCTGCATGAAGAGAATGAGTTCATGCCAACCCTCACTAGGCCATATGAGGATACTAGTGGATTATATAAGATGTTATTTGATGGATTAAGGAGCAAGCATGGAGTAGGGACATGTGTAATTCTGATATCTCCCTCTAATGAAAAATAATTTTCATCATATAGGTTTTAATTTATTTTTTATTACAATAAATTTGAGTATGAGGGCCTCATCCATGGTCTTCAATAGGCAAGGAAGAGGGGGATAATGCAATTATAGGTATATAAGGATATCAAGCTAATAATACATCAATTGAGAGGTCAAAACACAACCAATAACCCCTTAATTAAGTCCTAAAAATATAGATTATGGGATCTACTTAAAGATTTTAAAGCCTTCAATATCCAAGCAATGCCAAGAGAGCAAAATCAACATGCTAATAGGTTAGCACAAGTAGGGGCTTAGTTTGACATTCTAAATTATTTGAAGAGGCATACAATATATCCACATGTCAAAGTGATAGTGAGACCATCAGTTGTAGATAATGAATGTCATTTACAAGTATTTTATAGTGACAACTAGATTTCTTGTTTTCTTTAGCAAGAAGCAAAATTCTACTCAACAAACCAAAGTAGATTTCAATAGTAGTAAGAAGACCAGGTATTCAACTAAAGTCAAATAAAATTACTAAAGGGTTGGTCACCATTAAAGGAGATCACATGAAGAAGGTCAAGGAAATTATGGTTATTGATGAAGAAAACTATGAGAAAATCCTCATCTTCAAGGACAAGCTTCTTAAGCTTGGAAAGGTGAGTAATGAGATAAAAAAAAATATGCATTTATTAATCTTTGTAGGGAATAATCAAATGTCTTTACTTGGGATTATAATGATCTGAGAGGTTTTGACCCCAAATTATCCCAACACACCACGAAGTTGGAGGTCAATGCCAAACTTGTTAGGCAAAAATAAAGGCCAATCAACCCAAAGATTGAAGAGTTAATGAGAAAAGAGTTAACCAAGTTTATTGAGTCTAATATCATTTTTCCTATGAATCACTCCTCATGGGTGGCAAACCTAGTTCCTATAAAAAAGAATAATGGTGAGATTTGATTATATGTGGAATTTAAAGACTTGAATATAGTCTCTTTGAAAAACCATTACCACTTGCCATACATGGAGCAACTCCTTCAAATGGTTATTAGTTTCAAACATTTCTCTCTATTAGATTGATACTCAGGGTATAACTAGGTGCTAGTCAGGGAGGAAGACCAATACAAGAATGCCTTCATCATAAAGTGGGGGATCTATTCTCATAATAAGATGCCTTTTGGCATCTCAAATGCTAGAGATACTTTTTAAAGAGCCATGGACATGGATTTCTAAGGTTTTCTCAATCAGATGGTGCTTGTGTATATATATGATATAATGGTCTTCTACAATAAGGATAATGAACACTTAGGCCAATTGAGGCTGATCTTTGAAAAGTGTAGAGAGTATGGGATCTCATTTAATCCCAAAAAGTGGGTATTTATTGTCTATAAGGGATAAATCTTGGGGCATATTGTCTTAAAGCAAGGACTAGCTATTGATCCTAACAAGATTAGTGAAATTTTGGCCTTGTCCTTACCCAAGTATAAGACGAGACTTCAAAGTTTCCTTGGAAAGATAAACATTATAATAAGGTTCATACCTAGGTTTACAACCCTGGTTAAACCTATCACTGCTATGTTGAATAAGAATCAGGTGTTCACTTGGATAAGAGAAGTCAAAGTAGGATTTGAAGATATCAAATAGGCCATTGCTCAAACACCTACACTAATGAATCCTAAATTTTAAAGAAATTTCATCTTGTATGCCTTTGATAACATTGATAACATATTAACTATGTTTATACAAAAGAATGGAGAAGGACTTGAAAAACCAATTGTTTTTTTAGCCAAGGGTTTGAAGGGTATGAATAAAGGTACACTTTCATAGAGAAACAAGTCCTTGCAGCTATGAGAGGTCTAAAAAATATTAGGCCTATTCTATCCAATAATAAATATACCTTATAGTGTCTCATCCTAGAGTGGGAGACTTCCTTCTCAACAAGGACCTAAATGAGAAGAGGGCTGGTTGGATTATAAGAGTCATGGAATATGTCATGGAAATCAAAGTTACTTACCTAGTAAGAGGTAAAGTCCTATATGAACACATGGTCGTCGAACTTCATGAAGATAAAGAGGTTGTTTTGGTGACACAAGATAACTTACAAACAACTACACCTCCACCTCACACTAGATTGGTCCTAGACATGAAAAAATTCTTACTAACATGTACGTGTCCTCAAGGTATGGATAGGACAAAGAGAAGATACTTCAAACTTCATTCCATACCTTATGCTTTGATTAATGGAGTTATCTTCAGAAAAGACCTCAATGGGATGCTACTCAAATTCATAGATGATGATAAAGTTACTAGACTCTTAGAACAATTTTATGATGGGCCTACAAGAGGTCATTTTTCCCTAAGAACTATAGCTACAAAAGTAATGAGGGCTGGTTATTATTAGCCTAGTCTCTTCAAATATGCATATGAATGGGTGAAGAAGTGCCAAAATTATTCTCTCTTTGTAGGCATGTCAAGTTTGAAAACCCTTCCTCTTAATCCCATTCAGGTAGAGCAACCCTTCATGTAGTGGGGCCTAGACTTTATAAGAATGATCAATCCACCTTACAGTGGAGGAAATAAGTGGGTAGTTAGTACCACTGATTACTTCACTAGGTGTGTATAAGAAATATCTCTAAAAGAGGCTAATAAAACAATAGTATTGGATGCCTATGATAGTATAGTGACAAGGTTTGGTGTAATAATAACAATCATTTAAGACAATGCCTTAGAATTTGTTGGCATGAAGATGAGAGAATGGGCACTTCATTTGGGCATCTACCTTAGCACATCCTCTAAATAATACCCCCAAGGTAATGGAATTTCAAAGTCAATGAATAAAAACTTGATTAGAATAATCAAGATGACCATGGAAGAGTACCAAATAGTGTGGTATTCAAAGTTAAAGACAACCATATGGGCTGAGAGGGTGACCCCCAAGGCTACCATAACAACTCACCATTTATCTTAATAAATGGGAAAGAATCCAAGTTAACCATGTCTCTTTAGTTACCTTCCTTGGAGTTAGACAATTAGTTTGAGTAGATGGTGAGTGAAACTATGAGTGTGAGGATGGCACAACTCATGAAGCTTGAAGAAATGAGGGATCTTGCAATGAAGATAGTGGAATAATATTAAGTTCAAGTCAATAAATCCTTTGAAAAAATAGCCATAACAAGAAACTTTAAAGAGGGTGATCTAGTCCTCAGGTGGGATTCAAGTAAGTCCAGGTCAAGTAACCATACTAAGTTTGAAATCTTATGGAGTGGACCTTACTTGATCCATCGATGCAAACAACATAATGCCTTTTAGCTTGCCAAGCTAGATGGAGAGGTATTACCCATCCCAATTAATGTGATTCATTTATAACATTGTTACTAAAATAAATTTTTATCTTTATACATATTATAGTAAATTTTGTTGTTTTCCTCCAAGTTCCTTGTGTACATTTCCATTTTGTTGTGTGTTTCCATTCCCTAAGTTCTTTGAGCACATTGTTTTTTTTTGGATTGTCCTTTCTAATTTGTGTGTTCTAATCAGAATAATTGTAACCTTGTGATCAGTTGAAAACCAATTTGAAAAAGACTTGTGTGACCCCATAAGCCCAATGGATAGACTAAAACAACTAGTAATTTATATAGATAGGCATGTAATCCAAGGAAGTCTCCATAAATGCTAGCCAAAATTGGCCTACATATGAAACTTTTGCCTATATGGATTAGGATACTTTCCTAAACCATTCAGTAACCTTTTGCCTTCATGACTAGTCTCTTTCTAGTCCTGACTTGATGATAGAGTATAATATCTTAAAAGGTCTGAATGTGGTGTTTGGAGCTGTACATGGTCCTAATTTAATGGATGATCTAATGGTGGAAAAATAATATGATATTCATGGCCCTACATCAATGTCCTTGCACTCTTTTGAAATAGTTTATCAAGGTTTAAGGTAAATTTGGAAATTTTAAGGTAAATGCCTAGAAATGGGTCTTAATATGCAAGTGAAAGATCTAACTGGTTCCAAAGTGTTTGAGAATTCAGGGGAAGGAATGAGGTTTGTACAAAGTGTCATAGATTCTAACAAGTCAAAAATGATGTCTAATGAATCTATTTCTATTTAATTTTTGGTTTTTTCTAAGTGTGAAAAGTAGAAACTAGTTATGAAGGGTGTGGAAGAATACCTATTAAAGTGCATGCGTTGAATCCAGGTGATTGTGGAGAATGTAGACATCTAAATTTGGCCAGTGATAACCTCCAATCAAGCTTGTGGCCAATTTACACCCAAAATGCACAATTTGGCTAAAAAAATCAAATGCATTAAATGATGTGAAACTAACATATTCAAGTGTTGATTTTGGCTAGAGTATCTCTAAATGGGGTAATGCAATTTTTTGGGCTAGCTAACTTTGATCAAATCATTTTGAGTCAAAATGTTAATTTTTTACCTGGGTGCTCTAGATTGCTCTTTCCTATCAAATCTCTTGCACAAGACGTATGCCTTTTTTATTTGTTGTCAGTAACATCCTAAATGGGATAACATATCCAATGCATCTGATGTCACCTTCCAATTCTAATCTAGTCAATTTTTGGACCAATAACAAGGCATTCTCATCAATTTGAGTAATTTGTGCATAAAGTGATTAAACATGATAAAGAGATAATTAATCTAAATCAAGGCCTAATTAAGAATTCCATGGAAACTTGTTGAAATCTTATTTTTGGAAATGACTATTGAATATCTGCATCATCAGGTGACCTCATTTCTTGGGAAGACATCCCTAGGCCATAAATGCCAAAAATATCAGGATTCATGCCTCCCACACCTCATCAATACCTTCCATGATGCCCTCCTACCTCTTAATTTCCCATTCTTCCAATGTCATGATGAGAATAATTATAAAATTAATTCAAAAAATTGAATTAATCCTCAACCACACATCTCAATCTCAGGATGGATGGTTCAGGTTGATTCTAGACATTCTAAAGAATCTATAAATGGGAGGCCTTACCATATCATTTCTAAGATATTTTGGTGAAAAATTATTATGCTCGGACATCTTAAAAATTATTGATAATTCATAAATGATTCCAAAATCCATTGCAATTAGTTTTACCATGCCAAATTGATTCCAAGCCAAGCTAAGCCACAAGCTAAAGGTGCCAAGGAGAGATGGAGGTAGCCAAGCTTCCATTGCCAAGGACTTTATGAGCACAAGCCAATACAACAATAATTTTGGAGCATCCAAGGAAGGTAAGAGAGGGTTTATTTTGCATTTTAGTTGTGTGCTTTATTTGTGTTTATTAACTGAGCTCTCCCTAGTGTCTAGGCCTAGAGATGTTATGCTAATTAGTGTGTTTTCTTTCATTTTGTTTTCATTTTGAAACTAACACCATACTAACCACCCTCTCTTCATTAAAATTTATAGATTACATAGTGGCATGCCTAGTGGGACCAAATTCATCCCACACATGAAGAATACCATTCTACAAATTTAAAATCTTCATTTGGATTATTAAAACTCTTGAAATTTAATTTTATAACTTTGTTTTTCTATTTTTATTTGTCACAAGTTTATATAGTAACCGACATCAGTTATTAAAACCATCATTAGTTGGCATAGGTGTCATCAATCACTACTGGTATAACTGATGTTGATGACATAACAATCACTGGTTAGTAAATGTAATTGATGTCAGTTATATAACTGACGTTGGTCACTGTGTTTTCTTAAAAACACAAACCTAAGAGCTATTTTAAAAAGCTTGGTTTGGGGTCATACGGACTCCGTTTTGGATAATTTTTTTTTAAATCACATGTTTTCTCCTAAATTTTTATAATATGAAATTATTTTAACTTAAATTTTCATATAGGTTTCAAAAAAAATTTAAAATATATTTAAAATGTTTCTAATCTAACATATTTTCTTTTAGGGTGATGCCTTAAGGGTAGACAGGTAACCAGCGGACTTGGAACTTGTTAAAACATGTTATTAAGATATCTTTGGCATCAATTTAAAATGAACTAGGAGCATTATTTTGGTGCTTAATGTAAAATTTAGGTGCTTAATTAAGTTTTTATCTTTAGTTTTTAAAGTTCACAATCTTAAGACCAAGGGGTTAAATGAACACCACCAAATCTTTCTTTTGGGCTTAAAATTGAACACACTTGTCAATTTTAGTCTTCAATAGTTGTTTGATCTAATTTTGTTTAAAAAATAGAGGGGTGTTGTGTGTATGCTCTTCCATCTATCCCCTTTAGGGAATCCTTGTAATCAATAGTGCCATTCCTATCGCAAGTAGCCTAGTCCAAGGTTTAGAAAGAAAGTCATCTAAAGCACTCCCCAAAAACTCATCAGAGAAGTGACCTTGAAAATGACCCTAAAGTCTTTATACTTTCATGCTTTCTTTATTTTTATTCAAACTTGGCTTATAAGGGGGATGCCATTACCTCTTATGAGTTCTTTAGAGAATCTTTGACAAAGGGTTTCATCTCTTGGAATTGACTTCACTTACTCTTTCTAAGTTGTACATGGGATGTATCTGCATTTGGACATCACACTACACTAAGAAAACAATAGGATGTAGTGGTTGTAAAAATGACTAGACCTTTTTCCAGCTAGCTAATACCATGATCACCCAATTTTTATGCTTTTCTTTTGCATTATTTGATGTGAAAGTCATTGTGAAATTGATTCCCCTAGAGACGTTCAAAGATTCATAGTTTAGTCAACCCCACATTGACATACCCTTGCTAGGATTTGGATGATTACACTTAGTGTATTTTTGGATCATTTTCTCATTTGGATTGTTTTGAGACTAAAACTTATTTGTTTATTTATAAGTCCATGTCAAAACCAATTTGTCTATACATCACTCTTTTATCTAAAGAGGCGTTATGCTATCCATTTTACACCACACTTATGCCTTGAAATTTTTGATAAACTTGTTTGTGTGTGTATCATTTGAGTTGTAAAGGGTAGTGTTATACTGCCCAAATCATGTCAAACAATTTATACCTTTGATTATTTTGAAACATAACATTGATCACATCATTCGATCATATGTCATTAGGTTGCTCAAATTATTTCAAGACTTGTTTATCATTGTATCAAAACCATTTTTCAAACCATGTCATGTATACCATTTAGACCTTTGTCATGTGCCATCATGTTGTCTGATCTTGTCTAGCTTGTTTGATCAAATCCTAGTCTTCAACATTGAGTTTTCAATTAGCCTTGTCAAGTTTGGATTCAAATATTGATTTATTTCTATTTAGGCCTTAATTCATGGGGTTGATACATAGATCTTTCTCTTTTGGGTTGAATAACTTCAGTTAATTGATTACCCAAATTTGAAAACTATTGATGGTTGGTTTGTTCAGTACCTATCCTTATCATTATTTGTGCCTTTATTTGGAAAAACATACGCTTTATTCAAATAGCCTTTTATCTTATGCCTTATGCCAACTGATCATTTTTATGTTTGATTCTGTGTGTCAGGTCTATGTCAAAGTTGTTTCCAAAATTGTTAGATTAAATCAAATCACATTAGCCTTTATTTTAAGTCTAGATTTTGATGCCATTTGGCCAAAAGTCCTGGCACATTCTTATTTGTTTGAGCCTATATTTTGACTCCACATTTGGACAAAAGACCTAGTAACTCAACTTTTCCCTTTCCTAGTTTAGACCTTATTTGGAACACTTTGACCTAGAACTTTGACATACTAGTTTTTATTCATATGCTTGACCTTTTATGTGTATGACATTTGATGTTAGATGTTTGAAATTAGGCTATTTTATGTCAAGTCTTAACACAAAACATTTTCGAGATACAACTCCACTTTAAAACTACATTGAAGATACAACTCCACCCCTTTTGACCAAGTTGGACCAAGTTTGAACCATTTGTCTTTTGGATCATTTTTTAGAGTTTGTAAAAACTATAAGACTTTTTATTTTCAGAGCTTTCATCATTTATGCAGATATGTCTAGCTACACTTATGGTGGAGTCATGTACAATCCAACTTATGATGGAATGGCCACATAAAATCCCACTAGGAACCCCTATAGAGAAATATTTTCTAAAGAGTTTTATTATTCTCCCTACAATACTCCATATGGGGAACATAGTCAAAATCCACAAAATCCAAATCAAGACCTTGATTGGTATGAAGAGGCTTGTGGGGAATAATTTGAAGACCCAACTATAGATAATTTTGTTTGGGATATGAATCCATACCCTCTTTTCAATAATCAACACATGGAACACAATTAAGAACCGGCTTATGAGCCAACTCACCACTAGGATGATATGGTTTATGAGGAAGACTTGGATGCTTTGGCTTGCATAAACAATCAAGTTCCATGACATCCTTTTGTTATTCAATCATCAACTATCCCTAACCCTCCTTTAAATTATATGAGGTATCAAGATCTACAATATCCAAGGAATACCATTACAATTCCTAGACCTAGTCCTTTGACTTATGCAAGTAACCAAGCTCCACAATGACTAATCATTCCCATACCAAGACCCCATCCTTTGGTTTGTGCAAGTAATCAAGCTTAAAAAGGCCCCTTCATCATTTTGAGACCCAGTCCTTTGGCTTGTATGGGTAATCAAGATCCAAACCACCCTATCATTACCATTTCAAGACTTTATCCTTTGGCTCATGCAATAAATCATGCTCCCTAATGCCCTAACATTATCCAACCATAGGCCATTCCTCCTCTAGTACCAATCCCATCCAAACCTCAACTGATTTAATCCTTTGAAGACCAAGCTGTGTTGAAAACTAGTATTTTCCAACTCATTGGAAACCAAAGCCAAGAAAACCAACAATCCAAGATTTTTTTTTGAACCAACCACTTATGATAAGTCAACCCATGTTGAATTACATATTAATCCTATACTAGTTGTCAAGAAATATCACACTTATGAGCTAGTCTTTATCAAGTCTCTTTTTAATGATTATAACTACCTTTGGGTAAATCATTACCTTGACCATGTGCCTATTTTTCAAGATCCTCCTATTGACAAGATAGTCTCTAAGGAGTTGTCTCTTGACCTATTTCCCATCCTATAGGAGTCTCACTTTGAAAAACTAGTTTTTTTGGAACCCATTATGTCATCATAGGCTATTACTTGTCCAATACCAAATATTCAACAAGACATCATTGTAAAATAGTAATAATCAGATGAAGAATCATAATTAAAGTTAGGTTTTATTCTTAAATTGACATCAGATTTAGCATCAGAATTAGAATTAACATTAGTCTCAACATCAGATTCAGAGTCCCTTGAGTTAGACTTAGATTCAGAAGAAGAATATGTTATAGCTATTACAATATTGGTTACACATACCTTATAGAGTAATTTAAATAGATTTTTGATCCTTTTATAGTTTTTGAGGATGAGTAATTCAAATTCGACACAAGTTATCCTAATATCTTCTAAGAGGATTTTACAACCTCTCCCCATTCCATTACCATTCCAAAAGCCATTACCATCAACCAAAATAGCTATATCATTGACATTCCATTTCCTATAAGTGTTGATTTAGATCAACAAAATCACACTTTATTGGACTGCATCCATGGTGACATAGTAGTTGTAAAAGAGCAAGGAGGCCAAGACCACATTCATGTAGTAGAATAACACTCTCCTAGTGAAACATTTTAAGATGCTCTAAGATATAATCAAAGTCAAAACTTAGCATATTCTAGTGATTTTTTTTGAAATCACTAGAAGATAATCAAAGTCAAAAGTTAATATTCCTTAGTGAAACCTTGTCGAAGGCACTATAATACAATCAAGACAACTTCATTGGTGAAAACCTTTTTGAGGCACAAATAGCTGAGCACAAAAGTTCTTCACTACTTGATGAAGAAAAAATTAAAGATTAAATTAAAATAACTTCCTATCTACAACCTTATCAGATGGTAGCTACTCTCAAAATAAAATAACAAAAAAATTTGGTGGTCCTATAAAGAGAACAAGTCTTTGGCCCTACCACAACAAAAATTATGTCAAATCTATCATCAACAACATTACGTGTGACTGCATGTATTGATCTTCATTTATTTCTCCACCATTACCCTTTCCATTATCATTTGTAATTTACTTTCACAATCAATCTTACCATCCATTATTTTCCCCTATTTACCATCCATGGTCATACTTTCCTTTGTAGAGGCTACAAAGATACCTTGTCTCGACATTTGAAGTAATCAGAATCAATGACCAATGAAGATCACAAAAGCATTCTCAACATCAAAATATATAGGCCATTTTTGACATAGTAGCTATTCAGACAAGCTATGGGCTAGCTATTAACATGATTGAGTATTCTATTTATATCATTTTTTGATTAGGATGTGTATCTCCATCTCAACAATAAAAACATAATCAAAATAAAAAACCACACCCATGCCAAAAACATGTACCATATCATTTCACATTGCCATTACCATTGTTACATATCCATTTTCCATTATTCTAGATCCCAAACATTCACCCCATCACTTAGAGGAAACCCTCTTACCATTTTATCCAATCTATAAAAAAACTATCATTATCCTTAGCAAGACTATACCATCCTATCATTCCATTCATATCTAGACAAAAGCCTATTTTTAGTCATTCTACCCAATCTTGTTATGATTTTTGTTCATTTGGTTCTTCCTACACCTTTTGTGGTGGATTCCAATCAAGTTTCAATAATAAATCCAATCCATGTTTATAATGATGGTCTATGAAAGTAGTGTGATAGTTAATCTGGCAAGATATCTTTTATCCTATATCCATATTTATTTATGCGAGCCTAATTATAACCACCTATGGGAAAATCAATATCTCACCAATCTTGATACTAATTATAACCACCTATGGGAAAATTAGTATCATTGACCTATGTCATTGTATCCTAGTTATAATTGCCTATGGACAAACTAGGGGCAACATTTGTTTATCATACATTGCCATATCACTTTATCATCATTATTTTCATTTCACTAGCCATTTGCCAGATTTAAGAACTTGTTGGGACCTAGTTGGTTTTTTTATCACCTTTTCTATGGATGGAATTACTATGAATTGAGGTAATTTTAGGACTATGTGGGTTATGCTCAATTCATGTTGAATTCACCTCAGTCCCCCTTTCCTTACACTCTCACCATTTTATGAGCAACCTAAGCCAAACGCTCTAGCCATATTGTGAGAAGGTATCTTGTCATTCTCTAATGAGTTAAGATACCTCAAAAATCTAAAAAACATTCATAATATTTCAAAAATTCCAAAAATATTTGTCTTATCTAAGCCTAGTTAGTTATCCTTGATCCACCTTACTGGGGTATTGTCATTGTTAGGATGCTTTCTTTTGCTTCATTTTTAAGCTTTCTATTTATTTTTTTATTTTAGGTTGTTTGTTTGTTTGTTTTTCTATTTATTATTTTGTCTATTCACTTACCTATTTGTTTGATTTCAACACTGTTGCCTTGACTCATTCTATATGAATTCATGGGTGATTCCTTGAGCACATTATTCTTGATTCTATCCATATTCATACATCAATACTATAATCATGGTTTTTATCATTGGTTCATTATTTTTGAGTGTTTATTAGATCGAGAGTCAGTCCTTATTCATATTTTGGCCAAGTCTTCATGGTGTTCTATAATTAATCCTACCATCATATGCTATAATAAAAATTAGCTTCACAAAGGTCTATAATCAATGGAGCCAGAGAAGATTCTCCTTAGTACCTTGGAAAATCTTCCCATCCACCTTGATCAATATTACTCATTTGACCATTCTATTTGTATCATTACTAATTAGGATGAGTATATCATCATTGGTAGGTACAACTGAATAATTTCTAATGATCAATCTTATTCCTCTATGCATCTCTTTCATCACTTTGCACCCACTCCTATTTAATCTATATTTTAGGTTATATCCTTGATTTATGCTTGATAATCCTCCCTAATTGGGGCACCATTAGTTTTAGACAATCCAAGTCTACTTAAATATTATAACTTCCTATGGGTAAATCATTATTTTGACTTTTATTTCTGATTATAACTACCTTTGGGAAAATTAACATCCTTTTTACATCAATGCATGGAAGAATTTTCTCATTTGGATTAATCTTAACCATGGGTTAATTCCAATTTTATTCTTGTTTCTTTTTGAGGGACCATCCATTAATAAATGTGATGACCACTCCCTCAAGGGGGCATCATCATAGGCTTCCCAAAACCATTTGGAGCTTTGTTCTTTAGTCATCATCTTCTTTTTGGCAAATAGGCCATCTCTCATTATTTGAGAAGACATTGATTTGCCTATGGTTTGAAATATTTTCCCAAATAGGGGCAAATTTTAGACACCTAAATCTAACCACCAATAACTTCTAATTAAGATTTTAGCCAATTTCTACCCAAAATGCATAATTTGGCCTAAAAACACTAAAATGCATTAAATGACATGAAATTGAAATATTAAAGTGCTGATTTTGGCTAGAGTATCACTAAATGGGGCAATGAAATTTGTGGGATAGCTAACTTTGATCAGATCACTTCGAGTTAAAAAGCTAATTTTGCACCTAAGTGCTCTAGATTTCTCTTTCCTATCAAATATCTTACACAAGACATATGCCTTTGTTATTTATTTTCAATAAAATCATAAATGGGATAATGGATCCAATTCATTTGACATCACCTTCGAATTCCAATCCAGTCAAATTTTGGACCAATAATAAGGCATTTTGATCAATTTGAATAATTTGTGCACAAAGTGCTTAAACATGCTTAAGAGATAATTAATCCAAATCAAGGCCTAATTAATAATTCCATGGAAAATTGTTGAATACTTATTTTTGGAAATGAATATTGAATATATGCATCATCAGGTGAGCTCATTTATTGGGAAGACATCCCTAGGTCATAAATGTCATAAATATTAGGATTCATTCCTCCCATGCCTCATCAATGCCTTCCATGATGCCCTCCATCCTATTAATTTCCCCTTATTTTAATTTCATGATGAGGATAATTATAAACTTAATTCAAAAAATTTAATTAATCCTCAACCACACATCTCAATCTCAGGATGGACGGTTTAGGTTGATTTTAGACATTCTCAAAAATCTATAATTAGGAGGCCTTACCACATCATTTATAAGCTATTTTTGTGGAAAGTTATTTTGCTCAAATATCTTTAAAAGTCTTGATAATGAAAATTTATAATGCAAAAATGATTCTAAAAGCCATTACAATTAGTGTTACCATGCCAAATTGATTCCAAGCCAAGTCAATCCATAAGCCAAAGGTGCCAAGGAAAGATGAAGGTAGACAAGATTTCATTGTCAAGGACTTCATGAGCACAAGCCAAGCAAGACACTACAATAAGCATTTTGGAGAATCCAAATAAGGTAAAAGAGGGTTTATTTTTCATTTTAGTTGTGTGTTTTAGTCATGTTTGTTAACTAAGCTCTCCCTAGTGTCTAGGCCTACAGATGTTATGCTAGTTAATGTGTTTTCTTTCATTTTTTTTCATTTTGAAACTAATACCATACTAACCATCCTATCTTGAGTCAAATTCATAGATCATATAGAGATCCTATTTGGATTGGGAGGATGACCTAAAAATAAAAAATCACTAAAATAAACTTGTTTTTTTAGACAAGTAGATGGGTGGATTGCCTAACATGAGCTAGATCCTAGAAGTGAAAGCTTTCTAGGAGGCTGTCAATCCACTTGTTTTAAACATTTATTTGTGGTTATAAAATAAATTTATTATTGAATTAAATTATATAAAAATGAAATTAAAACTAGTAAACAACTGAATTTAATACAAGAGAATTAAATGCTTTGCTAATTTAACCAAAATAAAACAACTAGTTCGGTTATACTAATGCTGAGAATTAGTTAAGGAAAAATGGTGGTTTTGGTTTGGTTTATGACAAGAGTCAAAAGGTAATGATAAGGTTTTGATTGAGTTGGTAAATGTTTAAATGGGTATGTTATAGTCAATAAAGGGAAGATAAATGGTAAAATAGATTATGAGGTTAAGAGGTCAAGATGGCAAAGAGGTAAAGGGTGAATGGAAAAATAATTAAATAGATAAGAGGGTAGGGAGTTAAAGGGGATTAAAAAATGAGAGGAAACTGGGATAAATGTGTGATGTCAAGGAAGGAAGAAGGCCAAGAAATGAAAGAAATGAAATATAAGAAAGTAAACAAATGTTACCTTGATGCTTGATGAAGATGTTATTGATGGAGTTTGAGGCAATTTTGGCAGAGCTTCATTGCTTTGATATTTTCTCTTCTAAGATGATGATGACCTCCAAAATAATGACCTCCTTTAAAAACCTTCAATAGAATTTTAAGAACCAAAGACTAAAGTCCAACTTAACCTTGGGTGAAGGAGAGGGGGGTATTTATAGCATTTGTTGTGAAGAAACATGCCAAAGAGGAATAGTGAAGCAATTCAAATTTATCCAAGTGAGATCATGAATTAGTTAAAGATGAGGTTGGTGGGGATTCCTAATTTGATCTTAAGTCTCCCATTTGTGTTGGTGTGTCTCTCACCTTGTACATTAATCTAATTTTGAATGGGAATCATACACATTTAAATGAGACTAAAGACTTTTCACCACCATTTCTTGTCTTCATCCAAGAATTTAAATGGATGGCTCACCATATATGTCACCATTTTCCATGTGGTTCCTAAATTAGTCAATTATGAGGTTGGTGGGAATTTTCATTTGGGTTGGCGAGTCTACCATTTGGGTTAAGAAGTCAAAAATAGGTGTCTTTTGTCTTTAGAGAGGTAGGTATATGATTTTGAAGGAAAAATTCACATGTGAAGTAAAAAACATGTTGAAAGATGGCCACTAAAGGGTAAATTTTCCATATTTAAAGGGGGGACCCTTGTGATGCTTAAATGAGGTCATTAAGCACATTGAGAAAGGGTCTCAAGTGGGGTATGATGTCCCACATCAAGCCACATCAATTTTAAACCATATCACTTACCATATCAATTTTCATGTCACTTGCCATGTCACATCCCATGCCACTTTCCATGTCACTTGTCATGTCACTTACCATGTCACATGCCATGTCATCATGAATAGTGATAGTGGGTTCCATAGTGAATAGTGATAATGAATAGTATTTTTGAATAATACTTTCAAATAGTACTTTTAAATAGGAAAATAGTGATTTGGTTGGTTAAGAAGGGTTGGTTAAGGATTAAGAAGGTTTAGGGAGTATTTATGGGGTTTTGAGGTATTTAGTCATAAAAAAATTATTAATGTGTAGCTTTCTAGTGTCTACATTTTACCCCTTTTTGTTATGTGGCTTTGAATTAACAAGCTAAAAAATAAAAACAAATCAATTGGTTGAAGGTCAAGGCGCCCTGAGTATATGAGGATCTATATCCCCTAAAACCAAGAGTTGAAGAGAAAAATCTGAATCAAGGGTAGGTTGGATAAGTATTTGATGGGGAGGCACTAGGTGGTGCCACAAGGTAGGTGGGCATGTGAAATGCCAATGGGTGAATAAAATGTGATTAAGCACAATAGTCAAGATAGTATAGAGACTAAAGATACTAATTTTGGTAGTAATAAGGTCAAGTCCTAGGAGAAATGACAAAGTAACTGATCCCCAATGTTGGTCATAGATGATCGCATGAGTCGTATCAAGGCTCCTATATAGGGTTCATGTTTACTCAGGTATCTAGGGTAGGAAGCACTCCCGAGAAAAACACAAATGGTCTAGTTTTACAAATTCAAATGTTTAACATGGTAAAATTTATTTGTATAGTCAAAAGGACCAAAGTAAGGCCATCAAAAATTATGTGATAGGTTGGGTTAGAAGTGGACATGGGAAAGTGAGTTGGGTGGTTAGAATGGGGTAGTCGAATAGACTCCATATTCATGAGGCAAGTGGATGCTACCTACATAGTTCTATGGATATAATATCCAAAATGAAATTTAGGCCTAATGTAGTTCTTATGAGGTGGGGAGTGTTGGTTAACTTAGTTACCCCAAGTTGATATCATGCAGTTAGGTCTAATGGAAGGATGTTAGACAAAGGAAAGCTCCAAAGGGTGAGAAATATGGGTATCAAATAGTGTTCTGATTGGTCTGGTAGAAATGGTGGATGAGATTACCTGAGATGTAATTAGATGATTGATTCCACTATGAAAAAGGAATTCATATCTATGGATAAGTAGGTTTTAGTAAGAAATTTCTACCACCATTTAAAAAAAGGAGAAATATGCTTTACCATGCTTTAAAAAATCTGGTACTACATGAATTGTCATGGTGATCTGATGGATTCTTTCATCACCATCTAAATAAGCTAACATTATGCACACTTTATAATAATTTCATTAATAGGATATGGAAGGGCATGATTCAACAATTTAGGGAAGCAAAGTAGTAAAGTGGGTAAATGAGAAGTGGTGAAGATTCAAACCCTTGACCCCTGAGTCAGTGGGGCCCCAAAATAAGGAAGCATTGATTTTTGAGAGACTTCAAAGAAAGACATTGAGGGGTTTTAGAATATGGAGTGAGGTGAATAGTAATAACATTAATTAAATGAGGAAGAAGGTTTTGGATTTCATGCATTAAAGCAAAGGGATATTTCAAAGCATAATAAGATGTAATCCAGGAAGGGAGAATCAAGGGAGATTATTGGTTGGAAGGTAGGGTGCATGAGAGGGTGTAGCTAGCATGCCCACTTGGGTATCCAAAAGCTTCCATTTTAAGGTGGTTTTATATTTGATTATAACATCATCAAAAGTTAGAGTAAAATGGGTTTAAAATAGGTAAGACCAAAGGATGTGGGGAAGGAATTTTCATCTTGATGTCTTAATGATGCTCAGGATTTTTAGTTGGTTGTATGATCCCATGGTCTTAGCCAATTGTGTTATAAATCCATAGGATTAGTATATATCTCATAGTAAACCAAAATTAATTATAAGATCTTAGAGGTTGTAACATGCTCAAAATGGGTAGAGGGTTTAAAAGGGAGAAAGGGGATAGGTAGGGTGAAGGGAGTAGTTAGAGAGGGACAAAAAAGAGAGTCTGAGCACAACACATAGAGGAATTAAAGGAAGAGAGGGAGGTACCTAAAGTAATTAATTTGAATAGAGTTTGTGTAATAAATAAATGGCATGGAGGACATGAGGAAGAAGACAAGGAGATGTATGTAGGATCAAGACAAGGAGATGTACGTAGTAGCAAGACAATTGGTGACCGCACTCTACAGAGGTGGAGGTTAAATTAGAGAACATAAGGGAGATCTAAAAATGGGTGAGGTGAATTTGAACTGGAAATGGATGAAGAGAAAATAATGAGGTCACAAATAAAGATGAATGTGGAGAAGGATGGAAGGAGCTAAGCATGGTCATATAGATTGGGAAGAGCAAAGAAGGGCATCAAGGGAGATGAAAAAAATGAAATGGAGAAAAGAGAATAAAAATAAAAGGTAGAAGATGAGGGGTGAGAGATGCACTAAAGAATGATATATTGGAGAATTGAAAAGGATGGGGAGATAAGTGTAACAATCATGAAGGGTAAGGGGATGATGATGAATATGGGAGGCTATGAAGGGTTTGAAAACAAGTCTAAAAATAAACCAAGGAGAAAATAGTTTGGTGATGAAAATGTAAAACAAAGCAATAAATGGAAGAAAAGAATTAGGAGGAAAAAGGAATGAAATGAGGACCAAAAAAAGGATGATAAGAGAGTGAAGAATTAGTTGGTATCTTGACCAAGTAAGCATGAATGATGATAGGTAAAAAATCAAAGAAATTGGTGGTTTTAGAGATGAGAATGGGATCGAAAAGGGGTTAATAAAAATGAGGGGAAGTGAAGGGTGGGTGGGTAAGAAGCTAAATTTGAATGGGTGAGGTGGTGAATAAATAGGGGAAAAAAATGAGAGGGCATGAGATGAAAATAAGGGATGAAGATCAAGGATGATAAAAAGGAAGAATTGAAGTAAGGATATAAAGCAAGGACACACACAGATTCAAAATATAATTGAGTATCAAGATGGAAAGAGGAAAAGGGGAATGCAAAAGGTGAGGACTGAGAAGAAGAAAAGAGGAAATTATGGAAGGCTTCTCAAAGGATAAAGATCTAGGTAGAAACTAGTTGTGGAGAAAACAAAAGAAGACAAAAAGGATGAAAGGATGGAAAAAAAGAAAACAAGAAGAATGGAAAATGGGTATGGTGGGAAGAGTGGTGAAATGGTAGAGAGTGGTGGTACACATAAATAAAAATTATAGAAAAAGAAGAAATAAAAATATTGAAAGATGCATATTATGATGTGAAATGGGTGAGGAAAAGAGAGTGATAAAGAGGTTATGACAAATAACCAAGGGTGAGGGGAGATGATGAGGATAGAGAAAGAATTTGAAGGGGATAAACGTAAAGGTTGGTAATAAGGTGAAAGAGCGATAGAAAATGTGAAAGGTGGGCGGGGAAGTGAGCCATGAAGCATATGTAAGGAAAGGTGATAGTGAGGCCAATGAAGTAGAGTAGGTGGTGGCTTTATGGAAGATAAGAGGGGTGAATGAGGAAGGTTGTCAACCCTTGTGTTAAAAGATAATGACAAGATGAATGGAGGTAGGTGGTAAGGGGATAGGTAGAGAAGTGGAGGAAGGTATTTTAGGTGAGAAGGGAAAATAAAATAAAGGATGCAACTAAGATGACCTTAGTAACTGAGTGCTACTTACATAGTCCAAAAAGGCCTTAGACCAATGTAGTTCTCCCAATAATGGGGGAAAAACTTAAGATGACGTATTAGATGATGTTAAAACATAAGGATGCTAAAGAAATATTTAAAATCTTCCTTGATGTAGGATGCCCTAAGAAAGAGGGTTTGGTTAGTGATGGAAATGAGTGAGAAGAAAAAGGGGATGGGTATTAGTTGTTAGTGGTTGATCTGCTCGTAAAAGTGAAGTAGTGGCTACATAGTCCATGGACATCAAGCCAATGTATTTCAACAAGGTTTTGTTGAGTGGTGTTCAAATTAGCTGCCCCAATTTGATGGACCACATGGGGTTAGTTTAGGCTGAGGGAGAAGGTTTTGTAAAACAATAGTTTTGGGTTTTGGTGAAGAAGTGGGTGAAAGTGAATGGTGTAGATTAGTAAATAGTTACCATAATGATCTCACATTTAGTAGGATGAGAGATGTGGATGGTAAAAGTAGGGAACACAATGCTAAGTATCAAAAATGATCTTCAATGGAACTAATCCAAAGCAAAGGTGCCTTTGTAAGGAGGTTACACCTAAAATTATGTAAGGGTAGGAGTTTGGAGATAGTATCTACCACTATGAGCTGAGTTTTAGGAGGTGGGGATCTATCCAGATCTATAGGGTTGCTTTGGCCAAGATTCATCATCACTACGAGTTGAGTTTTAAGGGAAACAATGAGGTGATGACCTGTAAAGAATTTATTTGATGGTCGAGTAGATTATACAAGTAAAGAAGTTAGTAGTGTGGTGAGTGATAGAGGATGGACCTTCCCTAACCCAAGAGCTACATGGGTAGGCTAGATAGAAGGAAACCATGTTTGCATCCTCTCTCCCAATTCCTTAGAACTTATGACTTGGGGTTCTGAGGCCCTAGGAATAGGGAGCTACATGGTCTAGGATAGTGGTTATACAATTAGATCAGATGGTCATTGGGGTCTGACATTCAAATCCTATGGTAATGCATTGGTAGTAATAAGAGGCTCAAAGGGATAGGAAGGTTAATTTACTATTGGGAATTCATGGTGTCCTACCTTTGATGGAGGAGCTTCTATAGTGGAAAGGATTTAAAAGCTACTATTACCAATAATAGTGGCAGTTTTGGAAGTGTGACAATTATAGAAACCCATGGTTGGAAGCCAATTTATGTCAATTAGGATAAAGGTGATAATGATGAAAATCACCACCTAACCCACAAGGATTTAAAAATAATCAAAGACATCATATGTAGATTGGATGACAAGGGTGACAAAGGGAAATCATGATGGTGCATGATAACTTTATCAAAATGGCTAGGTAGATCGAGGGGTACATGTCTACATAAAAATACAAGTAGACATGACCATTTCAAGTGAGAAGACTATTCAAGGGAATAAATATCATCATATGACCTTCCCCATCAATGGAATGGAGAATCATGTTAGTGAGGAAGAATGGTCAGGTATTCTATTTAAAGAATCATGATAAGGATGAATGTTTATCATTGAGTTATTTGTTTTTGTAGGTTATAGAGAGTGTAAATAACTAAATAAGGTTGAAGATGGTAAACAATGGGAATAATGGTGGAGATAACTAATAACCTCCATGACCTAAAATAATTAATATGGTGAATGTGCAGATCTACCAAATATTGCAACATGTAATGGTGATAATGGAAGTATAACTAGAT
The DNA here is from genome assembly GCA_037957365.1 of Torreya grandis. NCBI lineage: Eukaryota > Viridiplantae > Streptophyta > Pinopsida > Cupressales > Taxaceae > Torreya > Torreya grandis. The sequence goes on along the minus strand of JARHVA010000574.1, from coordinate 1,888,688 downwards.
CAATAACAAGAGGAAAGGCACCCACGACCAAAGCTTGAGCTTGAAATTTTACCTCTATAACAATAAATAAGGCAATAATTTCATGAAGAAAGATGTCAGGTTAGATAAATTTTACCATTGGCCTATATATGGAAGGAACCCTCACTATCCAAAGGGATGTGCACTAAAGCAACAACTAACAGTACCTATGTAAGCAGAACAACCAGATTAGAAGGATGCAATGGTTGTAATAGGCAAGTAGGATGAAATAACTAGAGAGAAATATGTTTCTCACCCTATGGGGATGAATGTGGAAGATGATAATAGAGTACACCCTTTTACAACTACTGAGATAGGGAATGTTATGAATGTGAGTTCAAGGAGAAATCAAGTTGAAGGATGATTGAACACAAATATAGAGTCATTAGATAATCAACCTAGTGCTTAGGTAGGAAATATTGTATGTAGGGGCTTTAGGTGAAGTGTGAATAGTCTAATAACATTGTATGTGTCATGTGACTCCTTGTACCTAAAATAAAATATTTCACAATTTACTGTAAACATGTACAAAATATGTTGGATATCATTGGTCAAATTTTGTTATGTTTAAGGTTATGTGGATACTTATGGTTATGGTTATGATTAGTATGGTCATGGTTTCTGTAATATTAATTAATATAAAAAGAAATGAGTATTTTTATTAGAACACTGGATGGTAGAAGTCATGATGAAAACATCAACCAAGCACAACAAGATAAGAATAAGACATAATGCTTTGTTTTTGATAAGGACTAAAAATAAACCCAAAGTGGGATCAACTTAATGAATATAAGCCCTTCAAATGCTATGCATGAGTGGTTTTTAGTTGATAAAAAAAGTTTCTTGATCAAAGGGTGTCAAGTAAGCTCTAAATCCCTTGATTTATAGATAGTCTAAAGGGAAGATGGGTGATAGGTGATGTGAAGGGTAATGTGTGATATGTATGATAACCTCATGTGAATTAGTTTTCCCCATCTATAGGTGGCCTAAGAATGGTAATAGACAAGTCTATGTCATATTCTAGATGTAGACTAATCAGTGCGAGAAGTCTGCATGGGAACGCTGATTATGGCTTTAAAATTTATTATGATAGTGGGTCTTTTGCTTTATTGCTATATATGGGAATCTGATCGATGTGGGAAGCTCCATGAAATTGATCTAATTTTGACAAAGTTAATACAACCATCCTTCAAGGGATTGGTCTAAGCTTATTGGCTTTATTTTAATGTTCTTGATAGTTGTCCTTTAAGGGAGTAGTCTACCTTACATGTGGCAATTTTTATTTTATTTTTGGGTAGTTTTCCTTTAAGGGAACAAACTGAAATGCTTAAGATATTAACCCAATTAATTATTTCAAGATGAAATGTGTTTATACATAGACGAATCCAATTAGGTTTAGATGTATACCTTTATGAGGGAAAAAAATTACACAAGAAGGTCAATGATATGTGAAAGGGTGTTGTTTTCAGAGATAATGAACATGGGGTTCCATCTTGTTAAAATGAAAAGTATCCATGATAACCATGATATGGGTAGAGCCATGATACCCATATTTAGGATTATTCCATGACTATTATGGTTAATCACATGGTTCTATGTTGTAATAAATTATCCTTAAAAGGGGAGGAGGAAGGTGGGTGAAGGTTAAAATCTCATAATCAAGGGATGAGCTTAAGTTAGACAAATAGGTGAGCTTGATCCTTCTTTAATAGAAAAATGGATGAAAATGCAAACCATTGAGAGCCTCAAGTTCCATTTTGCCTTTGAGATAGGACAAATGATAATCTCTTGATCCATTCTAATGGGTGATGATTTAGGGTCCAAGCCAATTGAAAGCAAACTTGCTTCGTTTACTCTTCTCCATGTTGGTCACATGTTAGTTTTCTTTTAGGATGAGATCTCTGATATTGAATTCCTATTTTTTGAGGTACTTATTATAATCACATGTGATACACTATTGATAGATATAGAGGTGGGTAAGGGATGCTAAATGACACTCATCAAGTAGCTCAAGTTGAGTTAAATGATGCTAACAAAAATCTTCCTTTGAAATGAGTTCCTTAAAATATATGAAAAGAGAGGGGATTTGGACTTCAAGAGGCAAGAATAACTCTACCCCAAAGACTAGAGAGAAAGGGGTAGCACTCATATATGTTTGAATTCTAGTGCGATAAACCCATAAGGTAAATGGGATGTGCAAGTGCCAATATCGACCCGAAGCACTAACAACTTTGGTTAATATTTTGGTGAGGTTTTTATTAGAGGATTTTGCTTGTCTATTTGTTTTTGTTTGGTAAGGTGAGGAAAAGCTTAAATCAAATCCAAATGTATCACATAAACCTTGGACTTGATTATTCTTGAAGGATTTTCCATTATCAGTGATGATCTTATGAGGAACACCAAAGTGGTAGATGATATGATGGTTGATAAAGTTAAAAATCTTCTCTACTTTGGTAGAGATTAGAGGAATATATTCCATCCACTTGGTGAAGTATTCAATGAATGTTATGATGGAGCTATGTCACTATGAAGAATCAGGGTTAATTTCCCTAATGAGATCAAGCCCTTATTGAGAGAAAGGCTAAAAGTCCTTAGATACCTATAGTCTATCGACTAACACATGATGTAAATTAGCATGTTATTAAAATTTAACATAGTTTTTTACATAATCAAACTAGTCTTAGTTGAGGGTTGGCAAATAGTAGCCAAGGTAAAGGATATGTTTAGCGATCGCTAGGCTACTAAAGTACCCCTCACAGATCCTATCATGTGTTTCCTTGATAGCATGGGAAGATTCATGGAAATATAGGCAATAGAGAAGGAGACCATCAAAACCATGTTTGTAAAGGATTCCCCCTAGTATGGTGTAATGAGAGGTACTCTAAATAAAATCTCTTTGGCCATTCTTAGAGAGGTTGGGAGGAACAATGCCTAGGTTGAGGTAGTTGAAATTTTGGTCATACCAAATGTCAAATGGGGATTCCTCCACATTATAAATGGTATGGAGGTCAGATTAGCCATAAGAGGGTATGGTAAAATGATGAATGATGACAAATATTTTAGAATTGGAAGGTTTAGAATGGATATGAGAAGCAAGGTAGGCCATTGTATCCACAAATTTATTGGTAGACCAGAGAACATATTAGACTAGGTAATGTTCGAATGATTTTAAGAGTTTGTCAACTAAAATTTTATATTTTTGTAAGACATCATTACCTTACATTGATAGGATCCATTGACCTAGTTGACCACAAGTTGGGAATCACCAAAGACATGGATTATCTTAATTCCCAAGCTTTGAGTAGTTTAGAGACCTATCACTAGGGCTTCATACTCTACCATATTATTGGTGCATTCAAAGTCAAGTTTGAAGGAGATTGGAAGGGGTTTTCCATCATGAGGAATGAGAATAATTTTGATACCCCTCCTTATTGGCATTTCAAGCCATCAAAGAATATGGTCATTTGGTAGGTTATGCCATCTTCTTGAAAAAGAGTCATGATAGACTCATTTGGAAATGCAAGAGGAGGTGGTTATTTATTTGATAAAGGAGCTTTGGAAAATTGATCAACAATGATCTAACCTTTAATAAACATCTATTGGAGGAATTCAAGGTCAAATTTAGCTAGGAGCATGAGCCACTTAGCCATACATTGATATTGGTATGGTTTAGAGTGTATGTACTTGAGCGTGTCAGTATTAGTAATGACATAGGTTTTATGGTTAATAAGGTAGTGGCAGAGTTTGGTGGCCACAAAGGTCAATGCTAAGCATAGTTTTTTGGTGTGTGTATATCAAGTCTCGTATTCTATAATCATGTGACTAATGTAGTATATAACTTTCTCTTTATGTTGTTCATCTCGGTGAGCCAACATTTCCCCTAAGGAATGGTTGGTGGTAGAAATATATAGGCAAAATGGGTGGTCATCCTTAGGAGGGGTGAGGATAGGTTATGATAAAATGTATTATTTAATCAAATCAAAATCCTTTTGACAATCACTATTCCATTTGAAATAGACATCCTTCTTCAGAAGGTGATGGAAAGGTTGGCATTGATCTGAAAGTTGGGAAATGAAATGGTGAATGGATTGGAGTTTTCCCTTTAGGCTATGAAACTACTTAATGTTGGTTGGAGGAGCATGTCCAAAATTACTCTAACTTTAGCAGGGTCTACTTTGATTCCATGAAGAGAGATGATAAAGCCAAGAAGATTTCTTGAAAGGACCTCAAAAATGCATTTCTTGGGATTGAGGTGAACATGATAATATATGAGGCATTTAAATATTATTGTAAGAATAGTCAAGTGATTTTTTCAGAGTTTGGATTTCTTGATAAGTTTATCCACATAGTCTTCTATAATTTTATGGATGATATCATGGAAGATATAAGTTATGGCACATTGGTAGGTTACACCAGCTTTTTTTAACCTAAAAGGCATAAATCTATAGTAAAAGGTCCCCCAAGGGGTGGTAAAGATAGTTTTATGCTGATCTTTAAGAGCAATCAAGATTTTATTATAACCTAAAAACCCATCCATGAGAGATAACATCTCATGGCTGGCTATAAGATCAATAAGCTAGTCAATGCTAGGTAAAGGAAAGTCATCCTTAGGGTAGGAGAGGTTAAGATCATGAAATTCTACACAAATATCAAGAACCCAAATGGATCTGGTGGTAGGGATGATATTCAAGACCCATTTAGGGTAGTTAATGGGTTGAATGAAGTTTACAGATAGGAAACACTGAAGCTCCTCTTTGACGAGAAGGGTTACATGAGGATGCATGCATCAAAGCTTCCATTTGATAGGTTTGACATCATGATGAATGAATATGTTATGGGTAGTAATGGTGGGGTCAATCCCAAGCATATCATTGTAATACCAAGTGAATGCTATGCTATGGTCTTAGAGGAAAGAGGAGAAATCTTGAATTTCCTCGGTATTCAATGATTGGCCCAATTTGATAATACAAGGGTTATTATAAGTACCCAAGTTAATATTGATGGTAGATTAATTCAACATAGTTGGGGCCTTAGGAGGAAGGGATTTGTAGATATAATAATACCCTATATCAAGGTAGGTAAGAATGGATTCATCTTCTTGATGTTGGATGGTGTTAATGGTGGGAGAATAGTTCTCTACCATTTCAGGATGTATGAGTGGAAGGAATTTGGTTTGGCCACTATTTTGATAGATGAGAGGGCCCAAACTTATAATATTTATCAAAAAAAATTAGGAGGGATGATATCAAGGTCTTCAGGTGGAGAAAGTGGTTGGGTTGGCAAGGATGGGATATCTTCCTCTGTGGTGGATTTTTGAGGTGGTTCATACCCAATGCCAAATGACTCATGAGGTTAAAAAGTTTTGAGATGGGGTAACTAATGAGGCCCTTGTTCATAGTGATCGAGGCCAAATCCTTTCCAAACACATCTATGAAGATATAACTTAGCAAACTCTGGTTTGCTGAGATAGGAAAAGTTAGAGGTAAATGGTTAGACAAATGATGTAGTGGTAGGGGTTGGAAGTGGCTAATCAAGTCCACCATAAATGAAATTTATTTGATGGTTAGGGAGACAAATGTGGATGATGGTTATAATGTTAAGGTCATATATAAGATTCCCATATTCTTGAGGGGTAAGGAAGGCATCTAAGGCTAAGAGTCTATATTCCCTAAAGGAAAGATGTTGGAATGTGGTTGTCATGGGGTCTTCTATAAGAACCTAGGAAGAGGGTATAGATGAGCTAGTGGAAGCTTCATAAACATTAGGTGTGGAAATTATATGGGTTTTGGCTGGTGAGGTTATGTTGTTAGTAGATGGTTGTGAGGTGGATGAAGGAGGAAGAAGGATATCATTGGGCTGATATGTCATATTGCAAGATGTAAAAGGATTAGGGGCAGCTTGGATAGTCATAACTTGCCCTTCATATTCAAACTTGACACATCGATGCAAGGTGGAAGGGACACAACTCATGGAATGAATCCAAGGGTGCATGAGTAAAATATTATATTGGAATTCTCCTTATACAACATGAAAAAGTTTAGGAATGGTATGGGGCCCTAAAAAGATATGGAGGACAACTATGCCCAAGGTAGTGGCCATGGTATCATTAAAGGAATGAAGGACCACTGTGCTTTCAGACATGATGTTTAGGGGTAAGTGTAGCTAGTCATAGGCATGGGAGGAGATGATATTGATGTTTGATCCTTCATTAATCATCACCCTTTTGTTGTGGGTTTGATTAATATATGTTATAATGAAGAGGGGGGGATCAATATCCTCCAAATGAATAAAAAGAATTTCTAAATCTTTGAAGGAGACAAGGTTGGAGTTTTGAAGGGCCCAAACAAAGGTGGCAAGAGGTTGAGGGTCATTGGGTTGGACCTTGATGGATTTCAAGGCTTCTATGAGTGTCTAGTGATGATGAGGAGAGGTATAGATGAACTTGTATAAGCTCATTTTTGTCAAAGTTTGTTAAAGTTTCTTGAGGATAGCTTTCTAAATGGATATTACATATGGATTATGGTATGGAGGGTTAGATGGGGAGGCACCTAAGATGGACACCTTAGGTTTTTTTGAATATAGATATGGTTTGGTATTGTTTACTTAGGAGTTTAGGGAGGGGTAAGTCCAAGGAATAGATGCCTTATCCTTCATTTTATCTTTCTATTTGGCTCGATATTGAGTAATCATGTGAATAGTATGGATAAGTGGTTTCTTTGGTTCCTCCTCTTTACTTTTGGTTGAGATCAAAGATTGGATGAGTTGAGTTGGTGGTTGGATTGGCAATGGGGATGAAGGGGGTTAATCTAATAATAGATCATCATCTTCATATAGGCTATGAATGAGTGTTTAGAGATCTTTATAGTTTTTTGTGTCATGTCTTGGTGCCCTATGGTATGCTAGTATCAAGTTATCATTGAACTAAGAGGGTTTGTTACATGAAGGGTCGAAGGGTTTGATGGTGGTAAGCTTAAGAAAGAAGTTTTCAATAACTGCTAGAGAATGGTTAAGTAAGATTTAACTAAAGGTGGTAGATGTTTAGTGGTTTTTATTTTGGGTGTTGAAGTGGGAGGTTGTGTGGATGTAAGTTTGGTGGTAGGTGTCTTGGAAAAAGTGTTATGCTTGGTTGATAGTTTTGGTTTAGTCATGATGGTTGACAGGTTGGTGGTAGAGGAGGGTAAGGTAAGTAACTTAAGAATTGTTGGTGTAGTGAGGAAAGGTGCTTCAGAAAGCAAGTATGAAGGTGTGACCAATAAAGGTGATGGGGTTTTGGTAAAAATGATGGACTTTGTGTTTTAGGTAGAGGGATGGGGACCCAATATGGAGGGCAAGGTTAAGGGAGGTAAAATTTGGGGTTTTGGGTCCTTTGGTGATTTTACCTCTTTAGTTGTTTTGGTTATTAGTTTTGGAGGGGTTTTTATCACTTCAGTTATCTTGGTTGGTTTAGGTATTTGAGGGTAAACCAATTTGGTGGAGGTTTTGGTTGGTTGGGTAGAGGTTTTAGTTGGTTTAGAAGGGTTAGGTTGGTCTGGCAAAAAATGGGTTAAAAGTTCTAGTTTGGTTCCCTTACCTTTAGTGTGATCTCTAATAGAAGGTTTTGAAATTAGAGGTTGGGTAGATGGAGTCATTTTCTCTTGTGATATAGCTTCTAAAGAGGGGGTGGATGGTTCTACGATAGGGGAGGTAGGTGTGGTATCCTTGAATGGAGATGTGGATATGGTTGATTCTTTTGTTTAGGTGTTTAAAGGAATAGAAACCAGTCTTTTTTATTCCATCAGGGGAATGGGGAAAAAATTATTTGAGGTAACATTTTCTTATTCAATGGGTTCATTAGTAACCACATTAATATTATGTGCCTCATGAGATGATTTAGGTTTATTTTCATGATGAGAGGTAGAAGGAGCATGTTAGGGAGAGGCTTACGAAATATGTCAAGGGTTTGGTTTGATGGTACATTAGGATTGTCTAATGTAAGCTCCCCTTTGTCAATTAGGGATTGGACAATATATTTAAAGGTATTACACTTATTGGTGTCATGTCTTATGACTCAATGAAAAATGCAATGGTCCCAAGCATGGGGTGAGAAGCATCAAACTGTTGGGGTGGTTTAATTGGTGGAAGTTGGATGTTATTGGCTTTTAGTAACTTTTCCAAAAAATAAAGATAAGGCTCCCCAAGTGGAGTCAATTACTTATTATTGTTCTAACTTTGATTCTTCTAGTTTCAATTTGAATAATTAGGGGATTCAGAGGTTTGGTTCCTTGGGTTTTATTGGTTGGTAGGTGGTGGTGGCATGGCTATGAGGACAATGGCATTGGTAGTTTCTTTGTTTTTAGTGTTGGGATTGGTTTGGTTGTGTGGTTTGGAAGAAGAGGGCTCATTAGGTTTATAAGTTGGGTTCTTGTTATTCAACTTTAATCTACCCTCATCAATGGTTCTATTCTCTAGTTTACAAGCCATGGTAAAAGCTTCATCGAATGTTCAAAAGCTTTAGACATGCAATGTGGATGAAATGTGTTTTGCACATACTTGAGTGAATAAATCTATAATATTAGGTTGAGGCAGTGAAAATTAAAGTTGGTTGATTAGGCTCCTTCAATGAGACATGAAATTGGTAATAAATTCATCTTCAAATTACCAAATGGAGTAAAGGTTGGTAATAGAAACTTTCTTAGATATATTGATTGAAAAGTGATCCAACAATGTTTGGGCTAGTTGGGTGAAAGAAAAAATTGAGTGTTTTGGGATGGCATTATACAAATATAATGCTAGTCCAGATAAGGACATAGGAAAGGTATGGAGGAGAAGAGATTCATCATGGGAAATCAAGTTGTAGACACCAAAATCATGTCTATCCCTTGGTCGACTTCCCCTTGGTCCCTTTCCACTTCAACATGCCCCCTATGTCTTATTAATTTAAAATAATTATCTATTTTGAATTAATAATTCCCTCTCTCTCTCCCCATGACACCTCACCCCTCCTAGGATACCTCTCCTTGGATGCCCTTCACTACCCCATGCCAAGTCTTAAATGACTTAAGACCCCATTTCATTCTCCCACTCATCCTCTCGTCTCATTTAACCTGCCTTTGATCGTTTCCCCATGACCAGCTGACCTCGACAGAAGGAAGAACGGACAAAAGGCTATTTTTAGCCCTTTTTCCTATTCTTTGGCTGCTGATGTCAGTTAGTGGTTGGCTGACATCAATGATATTACCGACATCGGTTGCCTCCAAAACTGTGTTCTACATTTAGAATGCAAATCTGCCAATCTTCGATTCGTCAATCTTTTAATCAGCTAACCTTCCAATCTTTTGACCTCTCTCACTCTCTCTCTCCCAAACACACAACAAGAATCATAGGGTATAGGTACTCTACATCAGTCACTCCACTCTGTAGGTAGTCTTCTATATCAACATCATCAGTAATAGGTCTCCTACACTTCTTGTTTAGCAGGCAAGAATTAATTATTCTTCTTTTGTTTCATCTCAGTATTTTAGAATGCTTTGATAATCAGTCCCCATTTGCTACTTCTAAGTGCTATGAACTAGACCCAACTTTCAACCAGACCAGGCCTAACTCTCTTCTCAAAAAGGCTGAGAGGCCTTTCCCATACCCTTACCCCTTTTTTGACAACATATCCCTTGTCTTTGTCCCTCCTAAAGACCCTGTCTACTGTCTTACCACACTACACAAACCCAGATTCCTTTTAGACCCATCTATCGACCAGAAACCCATCCAGACCTTGTCTAAGACCATTACCCTGACCGATGCTGGCCACCAGGCCCATTGCCCCTACCAATGTCGGCATACTAACCAACGTCAGTGCTCTTTGACAAACTGATGCCGACAGACTAACCGACATCGATGACTGTGGTAGACTGACAGCAGATAGCAGGTATGCATTATCTGACTTCCTCTTTGCTTGTCATTTCTTTATTTCCAACACTTTTATTTATTAACAGTGGACTGTCATCCCATAAGGAAGTCTTTGCACTTTTGAGATCAAGCTTTTGCTTGTTAGTCCACCTTATATCCATCTAACAATCTCCTTGTTCAAGTTTCTTTCTTCTGCAGGTGTCATCCTCCATAGCCAAAGAGGAGTCCCCTCAACATTTAGATAACGGTGTGCAGACCTCATCTGGGTATCATCTAACCCTAACCATTTCCTTTAGTTTCTTACTTACTTTGAATGTAGAAAGTGAAAACTTGATAGAAACACAAGTAACATGTGTTCCTAAATTCTCTCAAATAATATTGGGGGTCCTCCTTGCTTTGAAATTTAGAAAATTTTGGCAATTCTCATTGTGGAGGATATGGTTGAAGAGGGATAGATGGATGGATGGGTTCATTGAAAATTTGGTCATAAGAGATAAGGTTATGTTATCCTAAGATGGATGACTCAAGGGTAGTCATTTTTTCCATTAGCATCTTGCCTAAGTTCATTTGGGGTTGTTGGGTTGGATAGGTATATGACACATTTTGTTGGGGTAGGGTGACATGGGAATAACTATTGGATGGTTGGGATGATGTCACATGTGTGTGTGAGGTCACATAATATTGGGTGGAAGGTGAAGGTATGCATATTTATGTTTTAGTAATATATTGATAAGATTTCATGGGTATGTATTAGAGGGTTGATGTTTGGGGGTTTATTTATGGCATCGAAGTGATTAGTGGGTTAGTTGTTTAAAGGTTGGTAGTGACCAAAGTGCTTATAGGGGGAAGTGTTAATGGTATAAATAGTACCAAGTTATAAAAGGGGGTTGAGGTTGGTATATTGGTTATGCTGAAGGGAGTGGTAGAAATGGGTATGGAAGACATCATGCCGACAAAAGGGGTAGAAGTGATAAGGGATAAATTTGAACCAATGTTAGAGTTATTGGTTGGGGTAGTAGGTGTTTAGGTGTGAATTTTGGCTGATAGAAGGGTGGGATGATACAACATCAACCATGAGGTGGTGTGGCATACCATAGGGTAGATCCATGGAAGGAATGAAAGCCATCAAAGTATGGTAGGCTAAGGTATTACGATAGTGTTGTAAAGTAACCAGATTGTTGTCTAGAAAGGTGGAAAATTTTGAATTACCTTCAGGGATTATTTTAGGAACCATAGGTGGGGGATAATGGTGTGATGAATTATGTGGTGATCTATCAATGTTCAAGGTATAATCCATTAATGAATATGAAGAAGAAGATGGTGGTGGGTTGTTTTAGTTTTTCACTTGTTGTCTAGTTAAAAACATATAAGATTTTAAAAAAAGGATAATGAACCTCTCACCTCACATAATGAGAAAAAAAAAATACCCAAAGCAAACAAAGCACACACTAAAAACATAATTAATCCTAGGATTTATTTTAAATCACTTTTGGATTATGACTTAAAGTGTGTGAAAGGGGAAATTGGATTGTAAGTTAGGTACTATAAAAGTCATCTAAGGATGGTTTCAATTTGAATTTTGGTGCTCAAATAATTTGTACTAGATTTGGGTATGGGACCTGGTATTTGGGGCTTTCTCCTCTCACTTCATGATCTTGAAGCCAGTACATGTGTTTAGCCAATATATACCATTTGTCTAGAGTTTATACTCTACTAAAGAATGGAGTGGGGCATCCCCTTGGTAATGAAATATAAGTCATAACATTGGGTAGGGTAAGGTGATCTAAAGGGTGATGAAACCCAAATGGGATTTATCTCAAATAAGTTTTGATGTTTAATTTGTGCATGTGGTTTAGTAGTGTAACATATGTGTGCTATGATTAATTCATAATGCATTTAACTAATATAGGTGAGCTAATACTTAAGTAGGAAATATAATTAATGCACTCAATTTTAACCCAAAATAATTTTTTAGTGTCTTTTCATACAAACAAGGAATAGCTAAAATGCACTTAAATGCAGGATGTAAAATGTGACCTATCCCTAGGATGAAAACTCTATTTCTTTCTCTTTTTTTGGAAAAGAAGAAAGGAAAGATTTTTTTCTTTTTTAGAATTTATAAATAACATAAATTTAAGAGAATTTAACTTTCACTAAATTCAACTATATACCTAAAAAAATATGAACCCATAAGGGGTCCCACTGAGAGTGCCAAAATGTTTCTGTCTAATTTTTGTTTTTTTCTAAGTGTGAAAAGTAGAAACTAGTTATGAAGGGTGTGGAAAAATACCTGCTAAATTTAACATGTTAGATATAATTTATTATGGAGATATCCTATTTTTATTGGGAGGATTACCTTTAAATAAGAAATCACTAAAAGAAACTTATTTGTTAGACAAGTAGATGGGTGGATTGCCTAGCATGAGCTAGATCTTAGAAGCGAAAGCTTTTTAGGAGGTTGTCAATCCACCTATTTTAAACATTTAGTTGAGGTGATAAAATAAATGTATTATTTCATTAAATTAAAAAAAACTCAAATTAAAACCAACAAACAACTGAATTTAATACAAGATAATTAATTGCTTTTCTAAGTCAACCAAAATAAAGCAACTAGTTTGGTTATACTAATGCTGAAAATTGGTTAAGGAAAAATGGTGGTTTTGGTTTGGTTTATGACAAGAGTCAAAAGGAAATGATTAGGTTTTTATTGAGTTGGTAAATATTTAAATTGGTAAATGATAGTCAATAAAGGGAAGATAAATGGTAAAAGGGATTATGAGGTTAAAAGGTCAAGATGGCAAAGAGGTAAAATTGGTAAATGGTCAAGGTGGTAAGAAGGAGGTAAAGGGTGAATGGAAAAAGAAGTAAATGGATAAGAGTGTAGGGATTTAAATGGGATTAAAAAAGGAGAGTAAAATGTGCTAAATTTGTGAGGTCAAGGAATGAATAAGGCTAAGAAATGGAATACAAGAAAGCAAAAAAATGTTACCTTGATGCTTGATGAAGATGTTGTTGATGGAGTTTGAGGCAATTTTGGTAGAGCTTCATTTATTTAATATTTTATCCTCCAAGATGATGATGACCTCAAAAATAATGACCTCCTTCAAAAACCTATAACAAAATGTTAAGAACCAAAGACTAACTTCTAACTTAACCTTGGGTGAAGGAGAGGGCGGGGTATTTATAGCATTTGTTGTGAAGAAACATGACAAAATAGAGGAATAGTGAAGAAATTCAAATTTATCCAAGTGATATCATGAATGAATAAAAGATGAGGTTGGTTGGGATTCCCACTTTGATCATAAGTCTCTCATTGGGGTTGGTGTGTCTCCCACCTTGCACATGAATCCAATTTTGAATGGGAATCATGTACATGGATTTAAATGAGACTAAAGACTTTTCACCATCCTTCCTTGTCTTCATCCAAGAATTTAAAGGGATGGATCACTAAATATGTCACCATTTTCCATGTGGTGCCTAAATTAGTTAAGGATGAGGTTGGTGAGGATTCCTATTTAGGTTGGTGAGTCTACCATTTGGGTTAAGAAGTCAAAAATGGGTGCCTTTTGTATTTATAGAGGTAGGTATGTGATTTTGAATGCCACTTTCATGTGTGAAATAAAAACACATGTTGAAAGATTAACACTAAATGGTAAATTCTCCATATTTAAAGGGGTGATCCTTGTGATACTTAAATGAGGTCATTAAACACATTGGGAAAGGGTCCCAAGTGGGGTATGATGTCCTACATCAAGCCACATCACTTTAAGCCATGTCACTTGGCATGTCACAATCTATGTCATATGCCATGTCATAATGAGTGATAGTATTTTTGAATAGTACTTCCAAATAGTATTTTTGAATATGGTAATAGTGATTTGGTTAGGTTAAGAGGGGTTGGTTAAGTATTAATAAGGTTTAATGGGTTTTTATGGGGTTTTGAGTCATTTAGTCATTGAAAAATATTAGAGTGTAGTTTTCTAGTGTCTATAGAAGCCAATTTTCTCAAAAGACTCTTAAAAGTGCATTAGATGACTTGAGTAACTTTTAAATAGAAAATATAAGTGAAAAAGTGATTTTTTGAAGAACCCAAATTTGTTTTGAATTCCTTATACCTCCTTATGTAATTTTTACTTATTAGACATGTTTAAGACCATTTCAAGTCATTTTGAGTGGAGAGGTAGAGTTTGGGTATAAGAAGATGCAGTTTTGGGCCTTTTAGAGCCATGATTGAACATGTTTTTGAGGGTTTTGCTTAGTATAGAAGATAATATATCATATTAAATCATCCATGGTGTCCTTAATATCCTCTCTTAGGCATCTAAAATTAGATCCAATCATAGGAACTAGTAGAGGTAATGAAAATCTATTGGCTATAGACTATACATGGAATAAGTTTTATACCATTATAGGAGATTTAATCACCTCAAAAGATTTAAATAAGGAATAAATGTTAACTTACATCATGATAAAGCTTATCAAAGTGTTGGATTTAAAATTAAGGCCTCTAGTTCTTCATTCTAAGATAAAACTATTTTAGTGTAGTCTTGGACAACTCAACAAGGGGGCATGGTTTTTGTCTTGTATTTAATTTTCCTAAACAATTAGCTCTTATAGATCTTGAAAAAATTAAATGGGTATCCAAATAAACTTATTCAAGGGATTTTAATTCAATAAAGGTCTCTATCCTCACACACTAAGAGAAAACTGATGACTAGCTCTTGAGTGCCTTTAAAACCCAATTTGTAGGTTTTTCTTGGTTTTGGCCTTTTAGGGAAGAAATAGTAGTTAAGTAAAATTTTAATGGATTTAAAATTTCCTCACAACACATTAACGTCATTTTATCCTCTGGTTTACATATGTGATCCATAATAGGCAAAAACCCTTCATGGTGAAGTAGTCTGCAGGTTATCAACAAGGAATTTATTGAGGTTTTCTAGGATTTTTCCATACAAGAGAGATGGAGAGCATAAGGTTAGATGAAAATGGTGATAGTATATTACTTTTTTCATGTTTCCAATGTTTTTAATGTTATTCACTATTTTTATTGGGTATTTTGGACAAAGAGAAGCCAATTTAGGTACTTAGGCATGAATGTAACACTTTGTAGAAAAAATGATAGTTGAAAAAGGTTTATGAGGATTGCGGAGGTATAATCACCATTTACACCATATATTTAATAATAATATTCCCTCAATAGATAAATATTAGTCTAGGCCTAATAACACATACAACCAACCCTCCAAGGTAATCATTATGAAGGCTTTATCTCCACCTACAATAGTCTAGGCTTCACCTCAAGATGTGAAAGATATCTAATGCACCATGGTGGTCATCTCAATGTAGATTCAATGAGACTAGAGTAGAGGATAGATAATAAAATAAATAAGACAAAGGAAACCTAGTGTAATCCAATCATAAAGAACAAGTTTAGAAGATAAACAAATTTATAGTTTCTCTTATTAGTAGAAACCAAGGTAGTTTTGTGAAGATTAAGGTAACTTATGTTTCCTTGTCTCTTATCATCCTAATAAACCTTATGAAAAAACCCATGTTACAGAAAATAAATATGGATTTGGAAATAAATATTAGGTTACTAACTCATTATGCATCATGGAATTAGCTTCTCAACACTATCATCAGTCCATAGAGGTGCATAATGATCACCTATAACAAACACTCACAAGATTATCAAGATATGGTAGAGGAGTCTCTTGAAGATCAACAAGTATGTGAGAAATAAATTTAAAATATTTAAAATAATTTTAAATTTTCAATAGACATAATTAGCCCTTATTTGAGACATACACCTTATATGCCATACTTGGACTATCTTAGTCCATATAGTAAGATGTACAAGCTTCTTAAGAGTTGAGTTATTGAATGAAGATCAAGGTTTTCACTTTAAGTGAGTATGGATAGTGGAAAGTCTAAAAGTATGTGAAAAATAATTATAGGTTGATTCATTATAAAAATACTCCACATTTCCATCAAATCACTATCTCATACTCTCTTAAATCTCCACCTATAGCTAAAAAGGTAGACTTAGTAATGGTTGTGAGTGCATTGAAGACTAGGTTGATAAAGCCCAAATAGGAGTCGTTAAAGGTTTATGGGGAGATCATGAAAACCTAATTATAAGTGAATATGGTGAACTATAATCATGGATTATAAGGATATAATGAAGGAATAAGCCTAGTTAGTAGCAATAATCTCTATCTATAGCCATGTTATAAAGAGGGAGATAAAAGATGAAAATAAGGAGATTTGGATGTTTTAAAGGAGAGTTTGAACATAATGAAATATAAAGGGAAGGTGAGATCATTAGAGTGAGGTAAGAAGAGGTCTATTGATGTTTTTAAAGACCTAAAAATATGCTTAGTTTGTACAAGGGCCTAATTCTGATGCACAATCAAGCTTATGATAGAGAGAGGTCTATGTTCAAGAGATAAAGTAATGACTATGGAGATAAAAAGTGTGATAAAGTGATGCTCATGAAACTAAGACCAAAGGTAGGACATGGATAAAGATCAAAATCAAACATTTTTTCATTTAAATAACCACCTACATCAAGGTTAGAAGGCTCTTGAACCTTTCACATACTATATCAAACCAAGACTATGAGGGATAGTTTCTATGCCTTAAAATTCACTGATCTTTCTACCTAGGTTTGAAATCCCTTGGAATGGTGTGATGAGTTTTAGAAAGCCATAAAGTTCAATTAAATAATAACATAGTCTCTCTCCCTCATGAAATTCTCACCTACAACCTTCTAAAAAGGACAAATCTATATCTAATTTTCAAAGAGTATTGAAGTATAATAGTATATGATAGAGTCTCATGATAAATGAATATTCATAAGGACAAATCTATCTCCAGGTTGCATAGAGTATTGAAACATAATATTATATGATAAAGTCTTATGATCAATGAAATTCATAAAGATAATGAAGTATGAAATAGTTCATACTATGAAGAGGGTTTCCCAATCAAGGTACAGTCAAGGTCAACCTTGAAATTCCCATCTACAATGAATACCAATAGGTAAATATAGTGAAATTCAAGGTGACAGTGGTATAAAAGGTTTTGGAGA
Source organism: Torreya grandis (assembly GCA_037957365.1). NCBI lineage: Eukaryota > Viridiplantae > Streptophyta > Pinopsida > Cupressales > Taxaceae > Torreya > Torreya grandis. Next base: position 1,871,698 of record JARHVA010000574.1, on the reverse strand, counting down.
AGTTAGTGCATTAATGAAGAGTGAGAAATGGTCTAAAGGTATGAGATATGTATATCCAATAGTCTAATGAACTCATATAAAAAAAAGAATGAGATATGGTGCTTGATAATAAATCACCACCTATAGGATTTCCAATTCTATAACATAATGTACATTTGTGTTTGGTACTTTGAAAGACTAGCCATAATGCTTGAAGGATAAACTACCTAGTCATCAACGAAGATAAGGTCTATGATAAATAATAAAGGCTTAGTGACCATAATAAACTTAAAAGAGAGTGAGACAAGTGTTTTATAGTACATTAGCACCTATAGGGGTCTTAGAGTTGATAGTCACCTACAACTATACTAATGTATACTAAAGAAGTATGGTGGAGTGTTTAACGAAGAGGTCAAAATAAAACTCTAAACATATATTAATTAATATGTGGTAGTTTTTGAATATAATTCATAAGAGATTATCAAAGGTAAATTATGACACTATATGGAAAACCAATATGGGATTCCGTTTACATTGATAAAATCTATCTCAAAGTATGCTTCACATCATTTATAGAGATTATGTATTGGGTGGAGTTGTGGAATGGACTATGCAAGTCATAATGGTTTAAAAGGACCAATTAAAACTTCATGAAGGACATAAAATGAATAAAAAATATTGAGGAGGTTCCTCACTACAAGTTTTTAGTCCTAGTCATCTAAAGAACACTTGAAACCACCACCTATAACTGCATCTTTACTTCAACTAACAAGTGAAGTGCTAGGTGAACTTAGTTTTCATGATATTGATAGTGAAGGTAAGATGGAATACAATAGGAATATTTTTAGGGGTTTTAAATATAACAAAGGGTTTATAAATTCATTAAGAGGTCTTGAAGAGATCATACACTATGAGATGAAAATCCTCAAGGTTAAGAAAAACACCTACAACTAAGTGACACAGAGCTTTTTTAAGGTAATATGCCTAGTCATCAATGAGGAGAATGTGTCTATTTAGAAGTTAATATGGTCTTAGTGACTATAGTGGACCTCAAATATGTTAAAAAACATATCTTGTCACATGATAACCTACAGGGTCTTGAACTCAGAATAGCTACTTACAACCATAATTGGCAATTTGAAGAATGACCTTGATGAATGGTAGATAGTTCTTGAGTTCCATGAATAGAGATTAGTCATATTTTTTATAATATGGATTTAAAACATTAAAATATATTTTATTTATTTGAAATAAATAGATATTAATACAAATTACTACCCAAGGAGCTTCAAGCTCAAGATAAACACCTACAACTATGTGCTAATGCTTGACAACATAAATAAGGGTAAAAATTGTCTTAGAATGGAAAAGTGACTTAGTTAGGATCAGTTTGAGAGAAATAAATGGTCATAATAAATTGTTATTCACTAAAAAATGAAAGGATTACAATTCATTTTCTCATAGACTCTATGATTAGAATTTGCAGTTCGTACACGTGAGAAGTCTCGGTTACTAGCTTATACAATGAAGAAACCATGATATAGTGAGATGAATGGCATGGTGCTTGGTAATTATAATTTTTTTAAAAGTTGAGTTAAAGTTATAAAGGTTTTTATGATGTGTTTAAAACACTATGATCATCTCTTAAGGGTTATATACAAAGAATAGTGTTATGAAGTCCATTAACCTAGTGTGCTCTCACATGCATCATATGTAGATCTCTTTATGAAGTTTTCAGGGTTGTATAACTAGATGAATATGCTGAAGCTAATATAAAGATTGATATAATCACACTTCAAAAAATAATAATATGGAATTCAAGCATGGCCAAAGTTGAGCAAATGGTTTCAAATAGTACACATAGGTAACCCACTACTAATTATGGCAAAAATGAGTTTTGAAGCCTCTATGAGTAAGATCCATATATGAAACTTGGTAAAATTAATGTTAATGAGTGTTTATAAATTAAAATGATATTATTTAAGTCACATAAATAGTTTAAGTATCCACTATTTTTTCATAGTCATGTGTTTGTTTGTTGATAGTAACCATTAGAGCTCAAAAGGGTTTTTGAAGAGTTAAGGTTTGATAGAGATTTTTGAACTTCATGAAAAGGTTTTGAATAAAATTGAGATGTTGAAAGGTTTTTTAAACATATAATTATTGGTAAATCTTATGATAAGAAAATAAAATCACCGAACCCAACCATAAGGGTTACACAAGCTTAATTGTCAAGAAACCCCAGAGTAGAGAGATAAAGAGTTTTGAGAATATTGAATACATGTAGAAGGTTATATCAGGTAATAAAGAGGATAATATGATGATATAAGACCCCAAAATCACCTAGAGGTCACTCAAACCTCTAACACCTAGATTAGGCTTAGAACTAGTTTTAGGTCTAGAAGGTCTATATCATCTTAAGGTACTTTTAGAATTTTCAAGGGAAAGATGATACAATGAGGATGTTTAAAGGGATGGTATAGGTAAAATTAAGGTTATTTAAATAAAATAAAGGTAAAATAAAGGTCATTTTCACTCTCAATATCTAAATCAAACTACTACAATCTACACACTCATTTCGACCCACCTATTTAAGTGCCCATATCTTTCACCACATAAGGCTTTGGACCAAATGATATTAGAATGATTTAATTAAACATATTAATTATACATAAATTAAATATTGATGTTTATTAATAACCTAAGGTTTATGAACCATCACTAAGACTATAAGTAGGTCTAGAATGCAAGTAGAACCCCACAAGCAATTTTTTCTGCATACGTATCTTTGCACACATTTTTCATAAGAACCCAAAATTATCAATAAATTTTAATTGGTATATGGGATAAATATACATGTAAATAATTTTTTTAATGGATTTCTATATTTTATGAAAAATCATTAAGAAGCTAATCGTATCTAAGCTACCAAAAGAGCCTTTTTGACCAATTTTGAGTTCATAAGCCCATGAAATGACTTGGAATCACATGGAAACCACCTGATGAATGTATGGGAATCTCTCAAGATCATGTTTGATGTATTTTTTTTAATAATAAATTGACATGTGTGAGTGCTTTGGAGGCCCAAAATATCCTTAAAATGCCCATTTGTGTAGGTCTTCAAAGGATGAAATTGTATAAATACATGAAATAAGATTAATGGGACATTACTAACTATTTTATGGTACTAATATACATTTATAGGGTTTTTTAGGGTGATTTGGTAAGCTAAAAGGCCAAAAACCCAAGTTTTCTAAGGATTTGTGAATGGTTACAAGTTTAATGGAGATTTCCACCATTGTTAAAGTCCTTAAAGGTGGCACAAAAGTTCATTTTGTTACTCATAGGAATTATATGGATGCCTTAAATCATTCTAATGGTCCAAAAGTGGCTCTCATAGTGATAAAACGGCCTTGAAATAAAGTTCGAAGATAACTAGTTGAAGATGGTTAGAGCTTGAAGACCTCCATCAATGGAGTGCAAGGGATTTTTAGGTTACATGGTGAATTTTAAAATTTGGAGAGGAAAATATGAATAGGAAAAAAATAGAAAGCAAAAAAAGTTATCACTCAAATTTAGTGCAACCATTAAATGTCAGAATGACTAACCATGTTTCCAAGTTGCCAACACAATCCAAGTGGAGATGGGGCATAAAATTTAAGTGGAGGAGTTTTGGGGAGTTAAAGAGTAAATTAGAGCATCCAATGAGGATTATATATGTTTGGAGACATTCCTAAAGTTAGTGGAGCATGATGTCATCTTCCTCAAAGTAAATTTTGTCATCTAGTGCCTTTTTAGGCCAATGGGAGAGATTGAAGACATTTTTGAATTTGGAGGATTAATTTGATAAGTAAGATTAGTGCCTAAGTTCTTTGGAGATGGTTTAAACCAAATTAACTTTTAATCTTCTTTTTGGGAGCTCCATGGAGGATGGTTGATTTGCATTTATTTATTTTTGAAAGCTTTCTTCTCCCCTTCCTTCCCTTTTCTCCTACATATCCATTTTCTTCTTCATTGTAAAGATATACTCTCATTTGACAAGGAAAAACCCTATAAAAATTTATAAGAACAACCTATTGAAGTAATAAGACAACTCATTTACCTATCTCTTTTCCTACATCTAGTGTTCTAGTTAGCTTGTGCACGATTACTTAGTGGAGGAGTATTATCCCATGGTTATTATCCTTATTTCTCACCTTTTTATAGGTATTTCAAGGAATTTAAAAGTCTGAATTTGTGCTCTTTTGACCACTAATGAAGGTATAGTGTGAGTTTTGATACTCTTCCATGCTTCACCTCTTGTCTAGTGAGTCTAATTTGGAATATTGATGCAAAATGACTAGTTTGAGAGATTATGTGAGTTAGGGTTATCTTTGAGATACCTTAATGTTAGTTTCAAGAAATTTGGAGTGTCATTTAGTTTGGTGTATCACCCTTTATATAATTTTAGTTATCCCTTTTACCCTTTTCTAATTTAAAACTAGTAGTTTAGGTGATCTAATAATAGGAACCAACCTTCTCTAGAGGTTCAACAACATCATAAGATACCCACAGCATGGGGTTGATCCTTTTTTTATAGTTAGGAGAGAGAGAGCCTCAATAACCCTCTCACAGGGTGCAATTCTATGATACAATAGTTTATAACATGGTTGATGGGACTACATTTGATGAGTATTGATTGAGATTGATGCTGGCCTTGATTTATTTGTATCAACTATTGCAACTAATCATTTAGCATCTGATGACTCCTAAGGACACTCAACATTTTGGTGGTAGAGTAGTGCCTATCTTTCATGCCAAAGGTGAATACAAGGTTAGATTATAGAGATATTCCTTTTGAATTTTTTGAATTACCTTTAAACTTAACAAGAAGCTTGAGGTTTGTTAACACTCATCTCTACTTGGGAAAATTCTCTCCTAAGCCAATTTACATGTCTAACCCTATTAGAATATCCTTGTTAGCTCTTTTCATTACCATGGTTTCCCCCTAGAGCATTGTCTTTTGTAGATTTTAATGGTCAAATTCCATTTAGCCTCAATCAGTATGATCTTATCCTAGTGGTAACCCTTATTAGTATGCCTCACTATACAAGAGTTAACTCTACAACCACTTATGAATACCTCAAAGATATAGCCAACCTTTTCAATATCTATGACATCAATGAAGAAAACATAGTTATCAAGTTGTTGTCCATCTATTTCAAGGGAAAGTCCCTAGATTGGTATACAGACCTAAATCCTAACTCTAACATAATGTGGGACCAATTAGGAGATGTTTTGTGCAAGAAGTTTGAATACAAGAGAGGCCACTTATCACTAGAAGAATAATTGACTACAATAAAGAGGGTTACTTAAGAGGTTATGTAGGATTTTAATAATAGGTTTCAAAATACATGGGACATGATTATAATCTCTATCAATCCTAATGCTAACTATGTTTTTCTCTACTATCTAAAAGCTCTGAACAATGATGATATATTCGATGGGAGAACACACTACCATATGCTTATGAAGTGGAAATCAATGAAGAGAATAACCTAGTACAAGCTGGAAAACTCAAACCTAGGTAACCTATTCCCTTATTTACCAAGAATCAACCACCTCCTATCATGATTCCTCCCCTTTCTTCCATTCCTCCTTTGCCAACACTTATTACCACACCTACACCAAAATAAGAAAAAGCTTTAACTAGTTAGTGTAGTGAGCTTCAATAACTCAAGAATATGTTTTAAAGCTTCAGAAATGAATTTATAAATGAAAAGAGGCAAAAATATTAGTATAAAAGACCTTATCAGCCTCAATAGTCTTACCAAACCAATAAACCACCCTTCAAGGCAAATTTTAAAGGACAAGGACAATCCAACTATGTTATGCAAAATAATTAGAATCCTAATGATATAAGTGCTTCCAATACCTTGGTCCCTTTTTAGAAAAAAAACATTTCAGAATAAAGTGAGGGTTTTATACCTTGGAATTAGTCATTCAATCAGGCCATTGTCCCAAACATAGAATTTAATCAAAATTTAAATGAGTAGTGGTAGTAGGGTGCTCATTATGGGTTCATCCAAGCTCTCATGGCTCAAAATATAGAGGTGCCTATGATGACCAAAACAAAATAACCTCAACAAGGCCAAGGGGCTAATTAAGAAAAAAATAAAATATGTGTTATGATTATCAACTATCAACAAGAAGAGTGTTATGCTTTCAATTAGTAGGCTAGTTATAGCCAAGCAAACATTCTTGGGGAAGCCAACACAAGGTTTAAGAAAAAGAACATGGAGGGAATCCAAGAAGAAGTTATAGAGTTTTCTACTCTTACCAGATTAATATCAAAACTAAATGAGCCTACTTATATCCCAAAAGTTCTAATAACTTATAAAAATTATAACTAAGGAAACAAATTTGCAACCCAAAACTCAAAGGTTTAAATCACAGTTATGGCTCCCAAAGCACAAGTAAAGGTTGTTGGTTTGTACATCAACACTTCTAAGAAAATGAATAAGTCTAATGTGAGTGTTCAATGTGGGAAATGATTTTTATACTTATTCAAATCAATATATTTCAAGAGGGCTTGTCAAATATTAGTGTCTTAGAGAAGCCACAAGGCAAGGAGAGTGTAGTTCTTACTAATACAACCAAAGAAAATGAAGGGTAGTCAAAAAAATGGTCAAACCTCCTCCATTATATATTTATTTAATCAATGGAAAATAATTCATACAAAATTACATGGTATAAAATGGAGGAAGTACTTTGGTAATAACAAAATCAATAGCAGATTAGCTTGGTTTAAATTATGAACCCCAAGCTAAGGGTGTGTTGTAGCTTGATGGATCTACCAAACCAGCTAGTATTATTAGAGGTCCAAACTTAACCCTCCATTATTTTCCTAGTGTTTCAATGGCCCAAGATGTAGTATTTTTAGAGGTGATTCTCCACTTTGCTTTATGCTTATATAGAGACTTCACATCCAAAATTAGGGGCTACCTAGAAGCAGATTGGTCCTATATGGCTTTTAAGACAAGATATGGGACCAAGGTGTCTATCAAAACTTAACTTAATGCCAAATTTCACATTGATCCTTATGATCCAAGTAGACCAATAATTTATTCCACTATTTTAGATGAAGAAGACCACCCTACTAGTCAATAACTAATCACTCATTCTGAATATATTTCTGATGTATTCTTAGATTAGTTATGGAATGAGAATCAACTACTTGATCCTTTTGGAGGTGTTGAAGAAAAAAATATGTGAGTTTATTTCCTACATGAATAGAATGAGTTCATGCCATACCTCACTAAGCCACATGAGGATACTAGTGGATTATGGAAGATGTTATTTGATGGTTCAGGGAGAAAGCATAGAGTAGGGACAATTACTTTTCATCATACATCTTCTAATTTAGTTGTTCTTATAGTAAAGTTGAGTATGAGGGCCTCATCTAATGTATTAATTAGGAAAGTAAGAGGGGGATAAAGTAATTATAGATGAACATGGATAGTGAGATAATAGTACATTAGGTGAGAGGTTAAAATATAGCCAATAACCCCTTAATGAAGTCTTACAAACATAGAGTATGGGACCTAATTAAATAATTTGAAGCCTTCAATATCTAAGAAATTCCAAGAGAGAACAATTAAGATGATGATAGGTTGGAAAAATTATGGGCTCATTTTGACGTTCCAAATTATTTGAAGAGGCATAAAATATAGCCACATCTCAAAGTGATAGTTAGACCATCAGTTCTACAAAATGAAGGTCACTAGAAAGTCTTTAATAGTGACAAGCAGATTGATTGTTTTCTTCAACAAGAGGTAAAATCTCCTCAATAAACCAAAGTATATTTTAGTAGTAGTAAGAAGACCATATTGTTCAACTAAAGTCAAATAAACTTACTAAAGGTCTGGTCACCCTTGAGGGTTTTTTATATGAAGGAGATCACATGAGGAAGGACAAGGTAGTTATGGATACTGATGAATAAAACTATGAGACAGTCTTCATCTTCAATGACAAGCTTCTTTATCTTGGAAAGGTGAGTAATGAGACAAAAAACATGTATTTATTTATCTTTTTAGGGAATAATCTAATATCTTTGCTTGGGAATACAATGATCTGAGAGGTTTTAACCCCAAGCTATCCCAACACACCATGGAGTTGGAATTCAATGCCAAACCTATTAGGCAAAAATAAAGGCCAATCAACCTAAAGATTGAAGAGCTAATGAGAGAATATTTAACAAATTTTATTGAGTCTAATATCATTTTTCTTATCAATCACTCCTTATGGGTGTCTAACATGGTGCTTGTAAGAAAGTAAAATGGTGAGATATAGTTACGTGTGGAAATATGGTTTATTTGAAAGACCATTACTACTTTCCATCCATGGAGAAACTCCTTTGAGTGGTTTTTGTTTTAAAACATTTCTCTCTATTAGATGGATACTCAAGGTACAACTAGGTGATAGTCAGGGAGGAAGACCAATACAAGACTACCTTCACCACAAATTGGGGGACCTATTATTACAAAAATATGCCTTTTATCCTCTCAAATATTGGAGCTAATTTTTAAAGAGCCATGGACGTGGATTTCTAAGGTTTGTTCAATCAAATGGTGCTTGTGTACATAGATGACATAACAATCTTCTCCAATAAGGCTAGTGAACGTTTGGGCCACTTAAGGATGATCTTTGAAAGGTGTAGAGAGTATGGGATCTCATTGAATCCCAAAAAGTGTGTGTTTTCTATCCATGAGGGAAAAATCTTGGGAAATATTTTCTCAAATCAAGGACTAGCCATTGATCCTTAAAATATTAGTGCAATTTTGGCCTTGTCCTTACCCAAGAATAAGAAGGGGCTTCAAAGTTTCCTTTGAAAGATAAACTTTGTAAAAAGGTCCATAACTATTTTGAATAAGAATTAGGTGTTCACTTGGATAAAAGAAGGAAAATTAGGATTTGAATCTATCAAATATTCCATTGCTCAAGCACCTACACTAATGAATCCTAACTTCTCAAGATATTTCATCTTATATTCATTTGCTAACATTGATAACATATCAACTATGTTTATGCAAAAAATGGAGAAGGACTTGAATAATGAATTGAATTTTTTAGCCAAGGGTTTGAAGTGTATGAATAAAGTTAAACTTTCATAGAGAAACAAGTCCTTGCAGCTATGAGAGGTCTAAAAATATTCAAGCATATACTATCCAACAATAAAATATACCTTATGGTGTCTCATCCTAGAGTGAGAGACTTTCTTCTCAACAAGGACATGAATGAGAAGAGGGTTGGTTGGATTATAAGAGTCATGGAATATGTCATAGAAATAAAATGAACTAAGTTATTAAGAGGTAAATGCTTATGTGAACACATGGTTACTAAAATTCATGAAGGTAAAGAGGTTATTTTTATGACACAATATAACCTACAAACAACTACACCTTCACCTCACACTAGATGAGTCCAAGACATGGAAAAGTTCTTACTAACATGTGAGTGTCCTCAAAGTATGGATAGGATAAAGAGAATATAATTTAGACTTCATTCCATACCTTATGCTTTGATTAACAGGGTTCTCTTTAGAAAAGACCTTAGTAGGGTGCTACTCAGATGCATAGATGATGATAAAGTGACTAGACTCTTAGATCAATTCCATGATGGGACTGAAAGAGGTCATTTTTCCCCAAGAAATATAGTTATAAAATTAATGAGGTCTGGTTATTGTTGGATTGGTCTATTCTAAGATGCATATGCATGGGCGAGGAAGTGCCAAAAGTGTGCTCTCTTTATAGGAAATAAAAGTTTGACAACCCTTCCTCTTAATCCCATTCAGGTAGAGCAACCCTTCATGTAGTGGGGCCTAGACTTTATAGGAATAATCAATCCATATTATAGTAGAGGAACAAGTGGGAAATAACTACCACTAATTACTTTATTAGGTGTGTATAGGCAATATCTCTAAAATATGCCAATAAAATAATAGTATTAGACTTCTATGATAATATAGTGATAAGGTTTAGTGTACCAATAACCATCATTTTAGATAATGCCTTAGAATTGATTGGAATGAAGATGATTGAATGGTCACTTTAGCTAATCATATACCTTAGCACATCCTCCCATACTACCCCCAAGGCAATGGGCTTGTAAAGTCAACAAATAAGAATTTGATTAGAATAATCAAGGGGACTATGGAGGAGAACCAAAGAGTGTGGCATTCAAATTTAAAGACAATGTTATGGGTTGATAGGGTAACCCCAAAGCCTACCATAACAACTCACCATTTATCCTAGTATAAGGGATAGAAGCCAAGTTTCCCATCTCTTTTGAGTTACCTACCTTGGAGCTAACCCAACGACTTGAGTTGATGGAGAGTGAACCTATGAGTGTGAGTATGGCATAACTCATGGAGCTTGAAGAAATGAGGGATATTGCAATGAAGACAATGGAATCACATCAAGCTCAAGTCAAGAAATACTTTGACAAGAGAGTCATAGCAATAAAATTCAAGAAGGGTGATCTAGTACTTAGGTGATATTCAGATAAGGCCAAAATAGTCAACCATACTAAGTTTGATAGCTTATGGAGTGGACCTTACTTAATCCATGGATGAAAACAAGATAACACCTTTCAACTTGCCAAGCTAGATGGATATGTATTAACCATCCTAGTTAATGGGATTCATTTATAACCTTATTACTAAAATAAAGTTTTATCCTTATACATATTATAGTAATTTTTTAAATTTTCCTCCAAGTTCCTTGTGTACATTTCCCTTTTATTGTGTGTTTCCCTTTCCTAAGTGCTTTGAGCACGTTGTTGTTTAGTTTTGGGTTATACTTATTATTTTTTGTGTTCTAATTAGAATAATTTTAGATTTGTGATCAGTTGAAAACCAATTTGAAAAAGACTTTTGTGACCCCATAAGCCCAATGGATAGACTAAAGCAACTAGTATTTTATATAGATAGGCATGTAATCCTAGGAGGTCACTATAAATGTTGGCCAAAATTGGCCTACACGTGAATTTTTTTCTAAATGGATTAGACCACTCTCCTAGATCATTCAGTGACCTTTTGCCTTCATGACTAGTCTCTTTCTAGTCCTGACTTGATGATATAATACAATATCTGAGAAGGTCTTGTGTGGCTTTTGGAGCTATAAAGGGTCATAATGCAATGGATGATGCAATGGTGGAAAGAGAATATTAGAATAATATCCCTACATCAATGTCCTTGAATTCTTTTGAAACACTTTATCAAGGTTTAAGGTAAATTTGGAAAATTTAAGGTAAATGCCTTGAAATGGGTCTTGATTTGCAAGTAAGAGATCTAACTAGTTTCCAAGGTGTTTGAGCATTCAAGGGAAGGAATGAGGTCTGTATAAAGTTTCATAGATTATAACAATTCAAAAATGACGTCTAATGAAGCCAATTTTCCCAAAAGACCCTCAAAAGTGCATTAGATGACTTGAGGAACTTCTAAATAGAAATTTTAAGCGAAAAAAGTGAAATTTTGGAGAATTAAAATTGGTGTTGACTTCCTTTCACCTCCTTATGGTTTTTTTTCCTTATTTAGGCATGGTGAAGACCATTTCAAGTCATTTGGAGTGGAGAGGTAGAGTTTGGGTGTAAGAAGATGTAGTTTTGGGCCTTTTAGAGCTATGCTTGAATAGGTTTTTGAGGGTTTTTCTTAGTAAAAAATCTCATATATCATATTTAGGCATCCATGGTGTCCTTAATATCCTCTCTTAGGCCTCTAAAATCAAATCCAAACATAAGAACCAGTAGAGGTAAGGAAAACCTATTGGTTATAGACTAGGCATGGAACATGTTTTATACCATTAATGGAGCTTCAAAAACCTTATAAGGTTTAAAAAATTAATGAAAATTCACTTACATCATGACAAATCTTATCCAAGTCTTGTATTTATAATTAATTCCTCTAGTTATTCATTCTAAGAGAAAACTATTTTAGTGTAGTCTTAGACAACTCATCAAAGGGGCACCATTGTTATCTTGTACTTAATTGTCCTAAAAAAATAGATCTCCCATATCTTGGAATAGGTAAATGGGTCTCCTAATAACCTTATTCAAGTGGTTTTAGTTTAATAAAGGTCTCTACCCTTACACACTAAGAGAAAACTGATGACCAACTCTTTATTTCCTTCAAAACCCAAGAGGTAAGTTTTCCTTGGTTTTGGCCTTTGTTAAATAAAATTTGAGAGGATTTAAGAGGTCCTATAAACTCATTCACATAATTTTTATCCTCTGGTTCACACATGCAATCCATAAGAGGCAAAAAACCTTCATGGTGAAGTAGTCCATAGGTTACCAACAAGGAGTTTCTTGAGGTTTTCTAGGGGTTTTCCATACAAGAGAGATGGAGAGCATAATGTTCAATGAAAAGGGTGATAATATGTTTCTTTTATCATTTTTATAATGTTTTAAATGTTATTAATGGATTGGATTGGGTATTTTAGACAAAGAGAAGCCTCTTTCAGCCTATTTAGTTTCTTAGGCCTAAATGTAACAATTTGTAGAAAAATTGACAGTTGAAAGAGGTTTATGAGGATTGGGGAGGCATAATCACCATGTACACCATATATCTAAGCTTTATATTCCATAAATAGAGAAAGATTAGTCTAGGTTGAAGAACACATACAACCAACCCTCCAAGGTTATCATCATGAAGGCTTTATCTCCACCTACAATAGTCAAGGCTTCACCTCAAGAAGTAAAATATATCTAATGCACCATGGTAGTCATCTCAATGTAGGTTAAATGACACTATGGTATAGGATATTCAAGAAAATAAATAATACAAAGTAAACCTAGTGAAATCTAGTCATGAATAGCAAGTTTAGAAGATAAACAACTTTAGAATTTCTCTTATTAGTAGAAACTAAGGTAGTTTTGTGAAGATTAGGGTAGCTTACGTTTCCTTGTCTCTTCTCATCCTTATCAACCTTGTGAAAAACCCATGTTCATTAAATACATATGGGTTGGGAAGTAAATCATAGGTTCCTAACTCATTATGCATCATATAATCAGCTTCTCAACATTATCATCAGTCTATACATGTACCAAATGATCACCTATAACAAACACTCACTAGAATTGTCAAAATGTGGTAGATGAGTCTCTTGAAGATAAAAAAGTATGTGAGAAATAATTTTAGAAAATTTCAAACAAGTTAAATTTTTTAATGTAAAACATTAACCCTTATTTAGGGTATACACATTGTATACCATACTTGGACTATCTCAAACCATAAAGTAAGGTGTAGAAGATTCTTAAGAGATGAGTTATTGAGTGAAGATCAAGGTTTTCAATTTAAGTGAGTATGGATAGTGGAAAGGATAAAATTATGTGAGAAATAATTATAGGTTGATTTATTATAAACATACTCCACATTTTCATCAAATCACTATCTCATACTCTCTTAAATATCCACATATAGCTAAAAAGGTAGATTTAGTAATGGTTGTGAGTGCATTGGAGACTAGGTTGATGAAGACCAAATATAAGTCATTCAAGGTTTGTGGAGAGATCATGAAAACCTAATTAGAAATGAATATGGTGAACTATAATAATGGATAATGAGGTTATAATTAAGGCCCATTCAGTAGCAAGAATCTCCACCTACAACCATGCTAGAAAGAGGGAGATCAAAGATGCAAATAAGGAGATTTGGATGTTGGAAAGGAGAGTTTGAACCCAATAAAATATATAAGGAAGGTGATAGCACTAGATTGAGGTGATCAAAGGTATATTAATGATTTATTAAGACCTAAAAATATGCTTAGTCTATACAAGGGCCTAATTCTGATACATAGTCAATCTTATGATAGAGAGAGGTTTATGTTCAAGAGATGGAGTAATGACTATGCAGGTAACAAGTGTGATAAAGTGATGCTCATGAAAATAAGATTAAAGGTAATACATGAGTAAAGATAAAACTAAAACATTTTTTCATTTAAATGACCACCTACATCAAGGTTAGAAGGCTCTTGAAGCATGCCCATAATTTATCATACCAAGACTGTGAGGGACAGTTTCTATGCCTTTAAATTCATTGATCTTATTACCTAAGTTTGAGATCACTTGGAATGGTGTGAAAAGTTATATCAGGCCATGAAGTTCAATTACATAATAACATAGTCTCTCTCCCTCATGAAATGCTCACCTACAACCTTCCCAAAAGGACAAATCTATCTCCAAGTTTGAAAGAGCATTGAATCATAATAGCATATGATAGAGTCTCATGATCAGTGAAGATTCATAAGAACAAATCTGTCTCTAGGTTGCAAAGAGTGTTAAGGAATTATATTATATGATAGATTATCATGATCAATGAAGATTCATAAGGACCATGAAGTATGAAATAGGTTAGATTATGAAGAGGGTTTCTTAAGAAAGATACATTCAAGGTCAACCTTGAAATTCCCATCTACAGTCAAGACCAATAGGTAAATATAGTGAAATGCAAGGTGACAATGGTATAAAAGGTTCTGGAGAAGCTAGTGCATTGATGAAAAGTGAGACATGGTCTCAAGGCATGAGATAGGTATATACAATAGTTTAATAAATTCATATCAAATAAAAATAATGAGATATGGCTCTTGACTATAAATCACCACCTATAGGATTTCCAATCCTAGAACATAACCTATAATTGTGTTTGGTACTTTGAAAGAATAGCCATGATGCTTGAAGGATAAATTTCCTAGTTATCAATGAAGATGGGGTCTGTGATAAAGAATAATTTCTTGGAGACCCTAAGAAACTTCAAAGAGAGTGAGACAAGTGTCTTAAGGTACATTAACACCTATAGGGGTCTCAAAGTTGATAGTCAAATACAACTATACTAATGTGTACTAAATAAGGATGGTGGAGTGTTAACAAAGAGGTAAAAATAAAAACCTAAGCATATATAGGTCATAAGAGATTATCAAAGGTCAAGTATGCCACTATATGGAAAATCGATATGGGATTCATTTTACATTAATAAAAGTTGTCTCAAAGTATATTTCACATCATTTAGAGAGATTGTGTAAGTCATAAGAGTTGAAGAGGAACAATTAAAAATTCATGAAGGACATCAAATGATTAAATAAATCTTAAGGAGGTTCGTCACTACAAGGTATTAGTCCTAGTCATCTAAAGAACACTTGAAACCACTACTTAAAACTGCATCTTTACTTTAACTAGTAAGTGAAGTGATGGGCAAACTTAGTTTCCATGATAGTGATAGTGTAGGTAAGATGGAATATAATAGGAATCATTTGAGGGTTTTTCAAGATAAAAAAGGGTTTACAAATTAATTAAGATGTCTTGAAGAGATCATAAACTATGAGATGATAATCCTCAAGGTTGAGAAAAACACCTACAACTAATTGATACAGAGCTTTCATAAGGTAATATACCTAGTCACCAATGAGGAAAATGGGTCTATTTAGAATTGAAGATGGTATTAGTTACCATAGTGGGCCTCAAAGAGGTTAAAACACATATCTTGGCACATGATAGCCTATAGGGTCTTGAACTCAGAATAGCTACTTACAACCACAATTGGTAATTTGAATAATGACCTTGATGAATGGTAGATAGTTCTTGGGTTCCATGAATAGAGATTGGTCCCATATGTTATAAGAGGGATTTAAATATTCAAAGAGATTTGATGGATTTTAAACCCATATGTACCAAGAAACATTACTACCCAAAGAGCTTCAAGATCAATAAAAACACCTACAGTTGTGTGTTAATGCTTGACAATAGAACTAAGGGTGCAAATTATCCTATAATGGAAAAGTGACTTAGTTAGGATCATTTTTAAATACCTAAAATGTCATAATAAAGTATTATTCCCTAAAAAATGAAATTATTTCATGTAATTTTATCATATACTTCATGATTGGAAGTTGTAATCCATACACTTGAGAAGTCTTGGTTACTAGCTTATGCAATAAAGAAACCATGATATAGTGAGATGAATGGCATGGTGCTTGGAAATTATAAAAATTTTCAAGGTTGAGTTAAAAATGAGAAAGGTTTTTATGATGTGTTGAAAACACTATGATCATCTCTTAGGGGTTATATATAAATAATAGTGTTAGGAAGCTCATTAACCTAGTGTGCTCTCACAAACATCATACGAAGATATCTTTATGACGTTTGCAAGGCTGCATAACTATATGAATATGTTAAATCCACTATCAAGAGTGATATAATAAAAATACACAAATCAATAAGATGGAAGTCAAGCATGGCTAAGGTTGAGCAAATGGTTTTAGATAGTACACACAGGCAACCCACTACTAATTTTGGGACAAATGAGTTTTGAGGCCTCTAAAAGTAATATCCAAATATGAAAATTGGTAAAAGTGATGTTCATGATTGTTTATAAATTTAAATGGTATTAGTGGAGTCACATATATAGTGGAAGCATCCACTATATTTTCACAGTCATGTGCTTGTCTGTTGAGAGTCACCATTAGAGCTCAGAAGGATTTTTGAAGAGTTAAGGTTTGATAGAGATTTTTGAAATTCATGAAAAGGTTTTGAATAAAATTGAGATGTTGAAAGATATGTTAAACATATAATGATGAATAAAGTTTATTATAAGTAGAGAAAAGTACTAAACCCAACCATAACGGTTACAAAGGCTTAATTGTCAAGAAACCCTAGGGTAGAGAGATAAAGAGTTTTGAGAATCTTAAACAAATTTATAATGTTGGATTAGGTAAGAAATATGATAACATGATGATACAATCCCTGTAACTTGCCTAAAAGTCACTCATACCTCCAACACCTAGATTACGCCTAGAACTAGTTTTAGGCCTATAAGGCCTATATCTTCTTAAGACACTTTTAGAATTTCTTAAGAAAAGATGATATTGTGAGGATGTTTAAAGGGATGGTACAGGTTCCATTAAGGTAATTTAAATCAAATAAAGGTTATTTTTACTCTCAAGATCTAATTCAAACTACTACAGTCTACACACTCATTTCACCTGATTGAATGCCCATATATTTCACTACATAAGGAGTTGGACCAAATTATATTAGAATGATTTGATTACCCCTATTAATTATAAATAAATGAATAATTTATATTTATTAAGGACCTGAGGTTTATGAACCATCACTAAGACTATAAGTAGGTATACAATGCAAGCATAACCCCACAAGTAATTTTTTTTACGTATATATATTTGCACAGCTTTTATATGGGAACCATAACTTCTCAATAAATTTTAATGGGTATATGGGATAAATATACATGGAAATAAGTTTTTTAATGAATTTCTATATTTTATGAACAATCATCAAGAAGGTAAGCCTATCTGAGCTACCAAAAGAGCCTTTTTGACCAATTTTGATTTTTTGAGGTCATAAGCCCATGAAATGACCTATAATTACTTGTAAAATACCTTAATAATGTAGGGGAATCTCTCAAGATCATGTTTGACCTATTTTATAGAATAAATTGACACATGTGAGTGCTTTAGAGGCCCAAAATGGCCTTAAAATGCCCATTTTTATAGTTCTTTAGAGGATGAAATTGTATAAATGTATGGAGGAAGCCTAATGAAAAATGAATCATAATTTTATGGTACTAATATCCCTTCAAAAGGGTTTATATGGTGATTTACTAAGATGAAAGGCCAAAAACCTAAGTTTTCTAATGATTTGTGAATGGTTACAAGTTTAATGGAGATTTCCACCATTGTTACAAGCCTTTAAAGTGGAATAAAACTTCATTTTATTCATTATAGGAATGATATGGATGCCTTAAATCCTTATAATGGTCCAAAAGTTGCTCTCATAGTGATAAAATGGCCTTGAAAGCAAGTTCTAAGATAATTACTTGAAGATGGTTAGAGCTTGAAGACCTCCATGAATGGAGTCCAAGGGATTTTTAGGTTATATGGTTAATTTTTTAGGTTGGAGAGGAAAATATGAATAGGGAAAAAAATATAAAGAACAAAAAAATCATCCCTCAAAGTTAGTGTAAGCATCAAATGTCAGAATGACTAACCATGTTTCCAAGTTGCCAACACAATCCAAGTGGAGATGGGGCATATAAGTCAAGTGGGGGAGTTTTAGGGAGTTGAAGAAAAATTATAGCATTAAATGAGGCTTATATATGTTTGGATACATTCCTCAAGTTATTAGATCATCATGTCATCTTCTTCAAAGTAAATTTTGTTATCTAGTGCCTTTTTAAGCCACTAGGAGAGTTTGAAGAAATTTTTGGATTTGGAGGGTTAATTTTCTAGGTAAGATCAGTGCCTAAGTGGTTTTTATATGGTTTAAACTCATATAAATTTTACTCTTCTTTATGGGAGCTCCATGGAGGGTGGTTAATTTTCATTTATTGATTTTTGAAAGCTTTCTTCTTCGATTCCTTCCCTTTTTTCCTATATATCCTTTTTCTTATAAATTTTAAATATATACTCTCATTTGAAAAGTTAAAACCATATCAAAGTTTGTAATAAAAACCTATTAAAGTAATAATACAACTTATTTTACCTATCTCTTTGCCTACATCTAGTGTTATAGTTAGCTTGTGCATGATTACTTAGTGGAGGAGTATCCTCCCTTGGTAATTATCCTTCTTTCTTGCCTTTTTAAAGGTATTTAAAGGAATTTACAAGTTTTAATTTTTTATATTTTGACCATTGATGAAGGTATAGTTTGTGTTTTGATACTCTTCCATGCTTCACCTCTTGTCTAGTGAGCCTAATTTAGAATATTGATGCAAAATGACTAGTTTGAGAGATTGTGTGAGTGAGGGTTATCTTTGAGCTACCTTAATGTTAGTTTCAAGAAATTTAAAGTGTCATTAAGTTTTTTTTATGACCCTTTGTATGCTTATATCTATCCCTTTTATCCCTTTTACCCTTTTTCAAGTCAAAACTAGTAGTTTAGGTGATCTACCAAGAGGAACTAGCCTTCTCTAGAGGTTTAACCATATCATAGGATATCCATAGCCTGGGGTTGATCCCATTTTATATCCAAGAATGAGAGTGTTTTAACCCCTTAGTTTATACTTTTAGTAAATTTTTTAAAATAATTACTTGGCATTCATTCCATATAATTATACATTCAACATCCAAACTAAAATCTAGAACAATAGTACTTCTAATTCAAATACTACATATAATATTTATCATATAGAACTCTAAGGAAAGTAAATACAATAGGTCACATATAT
>JARHVA010000574.1:1785000-1847500 GCA_037957365.1 Torreya grandis | reverse complement strand
TCATATAATCCATATTGGTCAGCCAAGATCCTTTAAAAAATCAGATAAAACTTAAAATATGTTCATAAATATGTTACATATGATAACCAAACAATCTATATATTGGTTATAACGTATAGAGGTTAAAACTCAATTAGGTCGAATAGAGACCTAATGTAATTAGCCCTTCTTCAATGCACACATTACCCTTGAACTTCTTGGGCCATATTTAGCTTTAAAAAATGATTTAAAAACTTTAGATATCAATTTAATAGACAAATTATAAGCTCACATTATTTCCTTACTACTTAGAACTCCATTTCATACATTGAACCTATCAATTAGGTGTTCTCGCCTTTTAGGCCTTCTTACACAAAAAGTCTGCTTCATAGACCTGAATCTAACAGTTAACTTTCCATATGAAAATATTATCAAATAAAATAAAATATATCACTAAATAATTAAAAAATATCTCCATGTTAATTATACATCATTACACATACCAATAGGCCTCAATAACTCTTCTATAACTTTGCCCCTTAGAACTTCCAGTGCATACCAAAATATGGTCATGAACATTGAAGTACAAACACACTTTTTTCCAATCAACTATGGAAAAAATAACATTTATAGAAACATTATGACCTTAGGGTCATCATAAATCTCATTATATTCTTCAACTCAACCTTTTCAACCACCAAACCTTCTTTGCAAGAAGCTCACTTAGAGCTACCAAATACTACCAACACCCAATCAACAAACTTTGAATTATCCACAACAATATATGCATAACCATGATATAAAAATACATCAAGGTGGTATTAAAATAACAATTTAAAATATTAATTTAATTAATTCATCATAAACACCTTTACCACTAAGTCTCTCAATACATGCCAATGACTTTAGGAAACTATTCATGTAATCATGACTTTCTAGCAGATTGAAAAGCACTTTCAATGAGAACAAAAGATGAAAAAAGGATCTAGGAG
This sequence comes from Torreya grandis, assembly GCA_037957365.1. NCBI lineage: Eukaryota > Viridiplantae > Streptophyta > Pinopsida > Cupressales > Taxaceae > Torreya > Torreya grandis. The sequence continues at coordinate 1,846,529 of JARHVA010000574.1, read as the reverse complement.
TCTTACAAAATATCACCAATATATTTTATTACCTCCATATAGGCCATAATGACTTTAAACACATCACTTAATCTAGTACACCTAGTGTAGACACCTACATCTGGCCACCAATAACCTCCAATCAGGCTTTTGGCTAATTTCCATTTAAAATACACAATTTGGCCTAAAAAAACTAAAATATACTAAATGATGTGAAACTGAAATATTCAAGTACCAATTTTGGCCAAGGTATCCCTAAATAAGGTAATGCAATTTATAGGCCAACTAACTTTGATCAGATCATTTTGAGTCAAAATGAAAATTTTGCACCTAAGTGCTCTAGATTGATCTTTCCTATCAAATATCTCACACAAGACATGTTCCTTTATTATTATTTATTGGTAACATCCTAAATGGCAATATAGCTCCAATGCATTTGACATTTACTTCTAATTCCAATCTATTTGAATTTTGGACCAATAATAAGGCATTCTAATCAATTTGAGTAATTTGTGCACAAAATGCTTAAACAAGCTTATGATATAATTAACCCAAATTAGGGCCTAATCAAGAGTTCTATGGAAACTATTGAATACTTATTTTTGGAAATGAATAATGAATATCTACATCATCAGGTGACCTCATTTCTTGAGAAGACATCCCTAGGCCATAAATGACACAAATATTAGGATTCATACCCTCCATGCCTCATCAATAACTTCCATGAAGCCCTTTATGCCTCTTAATTTCCCCTTATTCCAATGTCATGATGAGGATAATTACAAACTTAATTCAAAAAATTTAACTAATCCTCAATGACACATCTCAATATTGAGATGGATGGTTCAGGTTGATTCTAGACATTTGAAAAAAAATCTATAAATAGAGAGGCCATGAACATCATTTCTAGTATATTTTGGTGCAAAGTTATTATGCTCAAATATCTTCAAAAAGACTTGAGAATGCAAAGTTATAATGCAATATTAGTTCTAAAAGCTTCAAGAAACTAGTGTTACCATGCCAATTTGATTCCAAGCCAAGCCAAGCCACAAGCCAAAGGTGCCAAGGAGAGATGGAGGTAGCTAAGCTTCCATTTCCAAGGACTTCATGAGCACAAGCTGAGCAAGCCACTACTACAAAGACATTTGGAGCATCCAAGGAAGGTCAAGGAATTCTTGTGTTTTATTCCTCACTTTCTATTTGTGTTTGTCATTTATTTTTGTTAACTAAGCTCTCCCTAGTGTCTAGGCCTAGAGATGTTATGATATTAGTGTGTTTCTTTCATTTTTGAACTAACACCATACTAACCATACTCTCTTGAGTCAAATTACTAGATCACATATGGCATGCCCAATGGGACTAGGTGCATTTCACACCTGAAGAAAATCATTTTTTAACTTTAAAATATTTATTTAGACCCTTAAAACTCTTAAAAATTTATTTTATAACATTATTTTGCCATTTTTATTTGCCACAATTTTACATAGTGACTGACATCAGCAAGTAAGATTGACATCGGTTACATAGCTTAACTGATGTTGGTTACTAAAACTGACATCAATTAGATTTTGATTAGCTAAGGTAACCATCATTGGTTGTATATAACTGACATTAGTCATTATGTTTATCCAAAAACATAGACCGAATAGATATTTTTCCAAAGTTCATTATTTCAAACCAAAAAGAGCTTCACAGATAAAGGACATGCTAACATTTTTGCTACAGAACCAAGCTTGATATTTTCTCAAAACATGTTTAAATCATCTTTTCATGCTTAAAAATCAATTAGGAACCTTGTTTTGGGTGTTTAACAAAGATTTTAGATGTTTATGATGAATGCTTTCAAAGTTTGCAACTAAGACCAAGGGGTCAAATGAACACCACCTCACTTTCATTTGGGCTTAAAAGTAAACACACTTCTCAATTCTTATTTGTAATAATTTTTTAGATTAAATATTTATTTGGAAAAAAGAGGAATGTTACATGTATGTTCTTCCATTTATCCCCTATAGGGAACCCTTGGAATCAAAAGTGCCATTCCTATTGCAAGTAGCCTAGTCCAAGGCTTATAAATAATTTCATCTAAAACACTCCCTAAAAATTCATCAAAGTTTGGGTGACCTTGAAAATGACCCTAAAGTCTTTCTATTTTATTATTTATTTATTTTTATGTAAAACTTGGCTTGCAAAGGGGACTTCATCACCTCCCACAAGTTCTTTAGGGAAGCTTTGACTCGGGGTTTCATCTCCCAGCATTGACTTCATTTGGCTCTTTTGGAGTTGTATATAGGATGTAGTGGCACTTTGGACATCACACTATACTGAGCGAACAATAGGATGTAGTGGTTAAAAAAAGGACTAGACCTTTTTATAACAAGCCAAGTGATACAGACCCAAAATCTATGCTTTTATTTTGTATTGTTTGGCATGAAAGTCATTGTGCAATTTATTCCCCTAGATTGTTCAAAAAATTGTTAGATTTTAGACAAATCCCCACTTTCTATGGAAGTATTATGGTACAAGGTACACCTCAAGGTCCATGTCATGGTACTATCATTTGAGAGAAGGGGGGTGTAGAAACCCTACTATATAATGCACATTTACTTTTGGATGAACACTTAAAATCCTCTCAAATGATGTATATTGATGAATTCCAACAATACCAAGCAACCTTGTCAGTTTAGGATCTAAGAGTGATTAATTAATTGGTCTTGTCCTAGGTTAAAATCTTGTTTGGAGTCAAAAATTGGTGTAAATAAACAATCCAAACCAAACATATAGTCTGAATTTTCCTTTGAACAAAGAGGCATTATGTTTCTCACGTAAGATCATCAATTTGCCTTGTTCAAAAGTTCATCAAAATCTTGAGAGTCATATCATCCATTTTGGCATAGTTATGTTGCCTAATTGAGTCTAAACATTTACCAATTTTTAAAAAAGTCCTTCACTTATAATCTAAATTCAAAATTGCACCTTTATAAGTTCATAGGGTTGATGTGTTAAGTGGGTTCACCATTTGCACTAAACTTGAGGGAACTTAGGTTTAATTTATAATTTAGGTTGAAGGCCATTTGAGACTCATAATCATTGTCATCACTTGATAAACTTAAGCTATTTTGTGCTAAAACACTTTCACTTTGAGTCTATACACCACAACATTTCTTTAGTCAAGAAAAGTAGTGTTATGTCATCAAAATTATAAGAAAACATCTTTGCCTTAGAGAGTTTTTGAAATAAACCTTTTTGTCACACCTTTTGGGTAGTATAGCATCGTGACAATACCTAATAAATTTTGAAAATTGTTTCATAGAACCTCTTACATAGAGATATAAATTTTTTCTTACATTTTTAGACCAATCCAAGTGTACTTTTATGATCTTTTGTCTAAAATAGTTATACTGCTCACTTTTGTCTAGCTTTTTTGCCAAAAGAACCAAATTTTATACCATGTTTTGTGACAAAATAAACTATTTCTAAAGTGCCTTTTATTTCATACCTTATACTTAGTTGATTAAGTTCATGTCCAAGAATTAAATTCCTAGTGTTTGTTAGAAGTGTTTCAAATCTGTTAGATTAAGACTTTCATCTATTTCAAAGTCTAGCTTTTGACGCCATTTAGCCAAGAGTCCTAATGCATGCCTTGTTTGAGCCTAGATTTTGACATTACATTTGGCCAAAAGACCTAGCAAGTTTTAAATTCCTAGATTAGATTGATTTGAAACACTTTGACCTTAGAGTTTGGCATTTTGATTTTTAGGACCATTTCCTTACTTATCTTTGTGTGAATAGTGAAATGTTAGATACTTCATGCTAGCTTGTTTCCTCATAAATATTTTCATAAACCTTTTGATCCTTTTGAAAAATATAGACCATGTTGGAACATCATCTATTTTAGACATTTTCCTTTTTTAGAGTTTGAATAACTCTTTGAAATTTTATTGCAAAAACATTGACTATGGATCCCAACATGTATTCCTACACTCATAGTAGACTCATGTACAATCCAGGGATTAGTAATGTGGTATTATAGGAAGAAATGGTATAAGACCCCTATGTGGATAATATTGCTTCTAAGATGGATTCTTATCCCTCTTATAATACTCAATCAGGGGCACAAAGCCAAGATCTATTAGCTAACTATCTGGTTAACACACCACCTTATTCAAAATAAGACCAAAAATAAATCATAGAATACATAGCTATAATACTTGTAGTACTTCAATAGTCATATTCTAATAATATGACTTCTACGTATGTTCCATTTTTGTTTGAACAACATTTATTAGAGAACAAAGACAAGATTTTAGTTAGAGCCATAGAGGTAGGGGCCAAGTTTCTAATATAATTCCCCCATGAAAATATACCAAGTGTAGTAAGAGTGCCCCATAATATCATTTACGATCAATAGGCTTCTTCTAGAAATCCCATGGCTCTAGTCTAAATAATGTATCAAGACCTAAATATATCTGAATGGGGTAAAAACATCATGGAAGATCACTTTAACCAAATGTAGATAGCATATAAAACCTACCTAAATCTAGCACATGATTTCAATCAGATGAACATGGTAATTAAGCCTCTTATTAACCTAGTTCCTTTAATAAGAATGTTGATTGAGTTAACTAGACAAGAGAATATGAGTTCTGATCCATTTATACAAATTTATTCAATAGATAACTTGATGCATATGCCCATTATTGAAGAAATATCTTCATCCTATACATAGAATATTAAGCCAAACATAGTAGACAATGTGCAAACAACATCCAATCCTGATCAAAGTGGTACTAATGTGAAAAAAATTATCCAAAAACATGTGCCTATAGTTAATCCTATGAATAGGTCATCATACTATGGAGTAAGAGTTTTTACACCCCAAACTCAATTGGCTACTTCTTTAAGTGTATAACCCATGGGATTAGGTAATCAAATAATGGATAATGTCATGCCTTAATGATAGAATGTGATGAACCCTACTCCTCCTCAACAAGTAACAAGTAGTATTCCACAACAATAGGTACAATCTAGTGTATCAATGAAGTAGAGGACAAATATATTGCCACCTCAATTAGGGATAACTAATGTTACAACTCACTAGGTAATGACAAACATAACTCTTTAGTCATAGACTAATATGCCAATCCAAAACCAAGCAGTGAATATTCAATAACTTGTAAATATGGGTTAGTGATAGATGCCAAATCTACAAGCTAATTTCACTTCCTCATAAGGATTCATGCAACAAGGAGGTCCCCATGTTCTGAGGTACCTACTAGATAACCATTATTTCAAAATGTGCCACAAATCTAGAGAAAAGATCTTGGTCCACAAGTTTCCACTCAATAACAAGGTTTGATTAGTCGATAGAATGTCCCTTTTAAACCAAAATAGGCACATTATAGTTATATCCCTCTATCTCAACCATAAAATCCTCCAAGTCAAACCTTTATCACCAACCCAAACCAGAATATTACACAACCAAATGTGCAATTTCAAGTACTTCCTAATCCACATATGCATATTCTTGGTCCATTCCCAAACCAAACCAGTATACCCCAATAGATAGATATCTCCATCCTACCCTGTTCAAAGTGTCCCACTTGTGACCTCCCAACCATCTACCCAAATTTTCCCTCAAACTATTGTTCCTTTCAGTTTCCTATCCCAAGAATTACAATAGATGAAGGATGCAATTTCTGCTATTCAAGTGGGGAAACAAAATAAAAAGTTCAAATTGGATGACATATGTTCCTATCCATTCAACATGGAGTATTTGTAGATACCATTTCATCTAGGATATGAACCACCAAAATTTGATAAATACAAAGGGAAAGGTGACCCTAAGGCTCATTTGACCAAATTGTTTTTTGTATGTCAACTAGTGGCATATAGTGACATATACCTTTTGTTGTTGTTTCCAAGGAGCATGGATGGACAATCCTTGGAGTGGTTTTTGAATTTTCCCAAAAATTTAGTAATGAATTTTGATGATATTTTTAATAAGTTTATGTAGCACTTTTCCTATAATTTCAGGTATGAGATTTCATTAGTAGACTTAACACAAACAAAGTAAAAATATGATGAGAGTTTTTAAAGTTATTTACAATGATGGAGAGCCCTTGCAATTTATTTCACCCATAGTTTACCAAATAAATAATTATCTATTGTGTTTACCAAAAATTTGCACAATGAGATAGCTTATCATTTGGAACTACAATGTGAACATACTTTCAAGGAAATCATTGACAACAGATTGTTGATTGAGTGATCACTCATCAATAAAAAATTCATCAAGCTTAATTCAAGTAATCAAAATCAAGGTACCAATCAGGGAAATGACCAACATCCCATTCAAGTCATAGAATCATAATCAACACATGTCAATAACCATGATAGATCAAAACAATTCAATTGTAATAGGAATGTTGTGGGAAATGGAGTAATTGAATCATGTCATGTCTAAATGGTGAAAACATCATCTACATTACCTTTTTATCTTAATCCTACTCAACCAATACTATAATCATAACAACCAAAACCTACATAACAAATACAACAACCTTTACCATTACAAACCCCTCCTCCTAGGAAAACCATGCCTACACACCATATCTTTAGTAACCTAGGAGAACCTATTGAGTCTATATTTTTAATCTTATTGTTACTAATATAATTATTTGGCCTATACCAAATCATTATCCACAAGCCATTCCTTATCCTAATTGGTACCATGAAAACAAATTTTGTGACTATCATTGGGTTAATGGGCATAATCTATGAAGATGTGTTCAAATCAAGCATTTAATTAAAAATATGTTGGAGAATGGGGAGATAAACTTAGATAATGGTGATTCTTCTTCCAATAAAACTCTTTGGATTTATCAAAACCCTTTTCCCTGACATAAAAATCAATAATAGAAAAATAATCAGTAATAACAACAACAACAACAACCAGTGCAACAACAAAATCAACAATATTAAAATCAAAGGCTAAACTAGTAGATTCAACAAAATCAATAATAAAACCCAAAATGATAGAAAAATGAACAAAACAAAGGTTACAATGATAATAACCAACAAACCTACCATGCAGTTGCACATGACTACAACAAGGTTGTAGGTCATATTGTAGGCGGTATTGTTAATACCATCTCCATTAATCCTAGACCAAATACTAATTAGCCTAGACCATTGATAAAACATAATATTTAGCCAAATCTAAATACTAATTAGCCTAGACCATTGATAAAAAATAATATTTAGCCAAATTACATAGATAATCCTTATTTGACTTGGGGATGCATACATGCAAACCAAAAAACTAGGACTTCCCCTTTAGACCTTATGTCGACAACTTGTCCTTGCATGTGACCACATGCAAGTGCACCAAAAAACAAGACTTGTCCTATCTATTCCCACACCATTCCTAACATCAATTAGTAATAATGGTCTAGTATTTAATCCCAATTATGTAATCCCAACTCAGAGGTTGAAGATTACTATCCCAAGCCCACAACCATCCACCACTTTTCTTGTCATCCAACCAACCTTCAGCCTCAAAATAAACCATTCACTACTGACCAAGACAAGAAATTTGATATTATGGAACAATTGCAAAAGATGCCAGCACAAATTTATATTTTAGATTTGTTATTAATATTAATAATCCATAAAAACATCTTGAATGAGTTTTTGACCCAATCCATTATTGCTAGTGACATATCCCCTGATAAATTTAAATATTTGGTTGGACACCTAACTCCAACCCAATAAGTCACATTCAACCAAAGTGATATGTCTTCCATTAGCCCACTCCATAATAATCTATTGTATATATAAGTTTTTATTAGATGGCATAAAGTGAAATGTGTCTGTATAGACAATGGATTTAACCTTAACATAGTGTCTCTAAAGCTCATCAAGCTTCTTAGGTACACAATGACAAATCTCTAGCCACAAATAATAACTATCAAAGCCTATGATAATCAGGAAATAGAATCACAAGGCACTATTAGTTTTCTAGTTATCATTGGGCCTTTGACCCATGATACACTTTTCCATGTGATTGATCTTTATTATCAATATGTTTCTAGGCAGGCCTTGGTTACATGATATTTATGCAGTCTTATCAACACTACACCAATGTATCAAGTTTTCCCACTCAAGGATGGAAGTGAATATTCTAGGATATTTGCACCCATATGAACACTACAAGCATCTTGAAGCCAAATTTCAAAGCTATAATTATTAGTATGGTATGAATCCTAGTTCCAAGTAGGATAAAAGAAAATCTATACTTATTGATCCTTCATTGGATAATTACATAGATCCTAATACCTTGGATTCTCTTTCCCACATGCCACCTCCTAAATCTTCTAATCATTTCACCATTTCAAATAATAGACTGGGAGATTATGTGACTCATAATACATTTCATATTACCAAACTTACTCAAAATCTTAAAGGGCAACCTAGAGTTACCCCACATATGCATTGGAAATAAAAGAACAAAGATAAGGGACCTATCACATTTGTACCAACATTTGGCATAGGACCTAACCCTATTAAAGGGGATGAATCATGGTTATATCATAACAAAGATAATTGTTATAAAAATATAAAGTATCTTATTCCCAATAGGATCATGGAGTGTCACAATTATGAAGGAAGAGGCCTTAGATCAAATCAGCAAGGAACCATCAAGCTAATTTCCATGAATAAGTATGAAAGACCTTATGAAACTAGATTTAAACCACCTAGGGATAACCCCACATATCTTATTCAAACACCATCACCAAGAACTAGTGATGATGAGGCCAATAGTGAAGCAGAGTCCAATCATAGTCTCACCTTTTATAACATAGCTAAAACCAACTTGTTTGATTACAATGTCATTTATACCCTTACCTTGGCCATTCATCACAACCTTTTACCATTATATTATGCCCAACTGATAGATTGGGACCAACAAGAATCTAGTCTACCGATTGATGTGTTCCAAAATGATGAGGCATTTTATGATTTCTCAGGCCTTAGAGACAATGTTCTATTGGGAGATCATAAATTAGGATTCTCAACCACATTAGATCTTTTAGCCTATTTTGGAGAGTGAGTGAACACTTTTAGCCAAAAATAAGTAAAAAATTGAGGTCCCAAAGTGAAAACCTCTTTGAGGTGCTTGCTGCCTAAGGAAAAAGTAAAGATAAAGGCTAGTCTAGTGGTGAAAACCTATTTAGGCACCATTAGATGGGGGTGTTCATTCTTATTTGAATTTAGATTAGGAGCCCATGAACAATGAACTTGCATATGGATCTAAGTTCAACTTTGAGTTACAACAAGTATTTGATCAAATTATCCAAGAATTTATAGCTATTTTTGTTACATGGCTAGATTTCCCATTAGGGGACTCAAATTCATCATGCCTAGGAGAAGTTGAAGAGCAAGTCCTAATGGAGGACCCTAACATAACCCAATAGTTCAAGTCAATGCCTACTATCCTAGAAGATGGTTCGACCCTTCTAGTTGAACATGTAATAGAGGTAAATATTAAGACTCCATTAGATCTAAAATGGATAAAATTAGGTGCATCCATAACTAAGGAGGAACATGATGTATTTACAACTCTATTGAGAGAATTTATAGATATCTTTGCATGGGCCTATTCTAACATGCCTAGATTAGACCCCACCTTGGTTCTACACCAACTTGTGGTTAATCATAATGCTAACCAGTAAAACAAAAGCTACATAAGATGCATCTTCACATCACTATATTGGTAAAGAAAGAGTTGGAAAAACTCTTAGAATTAGGTTGTATCTAATCTATTGACTACTCAAAATGGATCTATAATGTTGTACTTATTAGTATAAAGCTTGAAGGTATCAAAATTTGTACTAATTTTCAAGACATCAACAAAGCTTGTCCTAAAGATGATTTTCCCTTACATAATATCAACATGATCATCAACTCCATGGTAAGTTATGAAATTCTTTCACTCATGGATGGCTTTTTAGGATACAACCAAATTAGAATAACACTAGAAGACCAACATAAAATAATGTTCACCACTCCATGTGGAACATTTTGTTATCAGATAATGCCATTTGGCCTTAACAATTCTAGAGATACATATCAAAGGGCCATGACTATCATATTCCATGATGTGATTCATGATATTATTGAAGACTATGCTGATGATATATTAAGAAAATCCAAAACTAGGGTTGACCATCTAACAGTGCTATGTAAGATATTTGAAAGATTATGAGAGTACAAAGTCAAAATCAATCCAATGAAATGTGTGTTTGGTATAACTTTAGGAAAATTACTTGGATTCATCGTGTCTTATAGAGGTATTGAATTCGATCCAACTAAAGTCCATGCTATAACTAAGATGCCACTACTAACCAATTTGAAACAAATCCATAGTTTGTAGGGTAAGATCCAGTCAATATGATGCTTCATCTCTCAGTTATCAAACAAGTTTCATCCATTTACACACATTTTTAATAAGGGAGTTGCATTTTACTAGGATGATCACTACCAAATATATTTTCAATAAGTTAAATATTATCTTGTTAATCCATTCTTATTATACCTATCAGCTACTAACCATGCTCTGGGGGTACTCTTGGCTCAACATGGTGATAATGGAAAAGATCACACCATATACTACCTAACCCATACCTTGGTTACATATGAACATAACTATGCCCCTATTGAAAAATATTTTTTGTCCATGGTCTTTGTAGATTAGAAACTATGCCATTACATGTTGAATAATAAGACCATGGTCATTTCAAAAGTAGATCCACTCAAGTATCTACTATCTAAAACCAATTTTTAAGGAAGAATGGCTAAATAGATCATGCTTCTCAATGATTTTGACATAGGGTATGCCAATTAGAAGGCAATCAAGGAACAATTTCTTATAGATCAACTTGCTAAAGCACCTCTCATAGACACACAACCACTCACATTTCCATTTCTTGATGAATCCATCATGAATGTCAATGACACACCCCTTGAGGGGCAGCTCTGGAAGCTATATTTTGATGGTTCATTTACTGCACATGGATCAAGGGTAGGCTTATTGTTTAGTATACCATAGGGGGATCTAATCCCAAAATCATTTAGAATTAACTTTACTTATATAAACAACATGGCCAAGTATGAAGCACTTGTTACAAGACTTTGACAAGTAGTGCATTCAAACATATATCATCTCCAAGTTTATGGTGATTCTTAGTTAATCATCAATCAGGTCACAAATCATTTTTAGACCAAATATGACAAGCTAGTTCCATATAAAGCCATGGTCAACACTCTTAAATAACAAATTTCCAACATTCAATTTGAGCACATACTAAGGGCTAGTAACAGAACTACAAATGCCATGGCTACCATTAGCTCTCTAATTTGACAAATAGATAAATCTAGAGAGTATCAATTCCTCATCAATAATTTATCAACACCAGATCATAAACCTTCAACTATTGCCATGATTTGTGATATTGTTGGTCCTAGTTCTATCTGGTACTTAGACCTTTACAAATACCTTCATGACCAAGTTCTTCTAATTAACCTATCTTGAAAACAAACCAAAGCCTTAATTCATCATTCCACTCATTATACTCTAATTAGATCTGCCCTTTACCATCATAGTTTTGATGGAACTCTACTTCATTGTTTAACTTCAACAAAGTCTACACTAGTGTTAAGAGAAGTTCACGAAAGAGTATGTGGAGCTCATTCTAAAAAGGTAGTCCTATCCAAATATCTCTTGCATATTGGTTATTATTGGCCCACAATGGATGCATATGCCATAGAATATGTAAATAAATGTGATAAATGTCAACAACATGCTAATTTGATTCATGCCCCAACAAAAACACTAAAATTGATGTTGACACCATGGCTATTTTCTACATGAGGACTTGACCTCATTGGGAAGATTAACCCCACTTCATATAACAACCATAAACATATCCTTACCACCACTAAATATTTCACTAAGTGGGTTAAAGCTATATCCCTCACATGATTAGAAAGTAAATTTAAAAATTCATTTTTAACCATCTCATTTTCCACTATAGTATCTCCTCTAACATTATATCTGATAATGGAGGATCATTCAAGAACAAGGATGTAGACCATTTATGTATTTAATATAACATCACATAAAAAAATTCTACAACATATTACCCTCAGGGTAATGGCCAAGCTAAGGCATCCAACAAAACCATTGTCAACATTCTCAAAAAGATTATCAATGATGTCAATCATGATTGGAACTTTTAGATATTCCCTACCCTTTGGGCATACCTTACCAATCATCATACCCCCACAGGAGCCACTCCATACTCACTTGTTCATGGTAATAAATCCATCCTTCCCATTGAGGTCAAATTGCCTTGACTACATATCTCTTTCAATCATGTCCTAGATGATCATGACTATCGAGTAGCTCACCTACAAGAGCTAGACCTACTTGATGAGAAATGTACAGTTGCACTCAACAATATTCAAGAATATCAAAACTGACTTAAAGGCCGCTATAATCAACCTGTTAAGTATATAACATTTAAACTTGGTGATCTTGTGCTTAAAGAAAACCAAAAGAATACCATGGCTGAGAAAAATCATAAAGGGAAATTCAAACCAAACTAGATAGGGCCTTTCATCATTATTATAGATTATGAATTAGGAGCATATAGGCTCATCATGCCAAATGGTGACAAACTTTCAAAGCTGATGAATATTATTCATCTCAAGTGGTACTATGCTTGATTTCTAAGGTGTATTGTCTATAAGGACCATTTCAGTTATGTCATTTTATCACTATTATTCTTTATACAAATATCATCCTTATCCATCCTTTTCATTGTATCTACTTTTAACTTCCATTCTATTGACCCAATGTATTCTAAAGCCTAGCCAATTTGACCTTAGTTTTTGCCATTCATTATGCATTTTTAGCATCAAGGTATCTGATCAATTCATTATTTATTTTAATTACTTTAGATAAAGAGCATATTTTAGCGTAGTGTGACAAAAGTTTTGGCAGTTGCATCCTTCATTTATTATTCCTTTCTTACCACTAATCTTGCTACTAATTATAACCACCTTTGGGATAATTAGTAACATTGATATATGCCATTGTGTCCTGGTTATAACTACATATGGGCAAACTAGGGACAAAATTAAGCTTTTACATACTAACTTACCACTTCCTATGTCATCCTATGCCTTTTTACCAACTGTGTTTTTTTTTTAATTGACTGCTACACTAGTCACATTCCTCCAATAAAAAGGTAGAACTGTAATGACTTGAGGTCCTACTCTGGGACTATGTAGGCATCACTCAATACTTGTTGAGGTCGGCTCAGTCACCTTTCTCCACCATGCTTTCACCATTTTTTGAGCAACCTAAGTCATAATCTCACCATTTTTTTATCATCTTAAGTTTAAATGCTCTCACTATTTTGTGAGCAACCTAAGCCACACTCTCGTTATTTTACAATCATCTTAGGTTTGAATGCTCTCATCATTTTGAGAGAAACCTAAGCCATGCTCTCACTATTTTGTGATCTTCTTAAGTTTGAATGATATCACCATTTTGTGAGAAACCTAAGCCACACTCTCATCATTTTGTAAGAAACTTAAGCCACGCTCTTGCCATTTTATGAGCATCTTAAGTTTGAACACTTTCACCATTTTGTGAGTAACCTCAACCATGATCTTGCCATTTTGTGAGCAACCTCAGTTTGAACACTCTCACCATTTTGTGAGATTGAACCATTTAGTGTCTCATCATTTTTGATTGAGTTGAGATACTCCTAACATTTGAAAAATCATTAGAAAAGAATAAAAACATTGACCACTTCTTTGCCTTAAGGATTCTGAGAACCCTTACTAAGTTACAAGCAAATCACTTGTCATTTAGTTTCCCCATATTTTTTGGCCTTTTCTCTATTGCACTTGCCATTTTTCAAGACCTTTCCTCTTCTTCTAACACATCCATTCTATTTTTTTTCCTTAGTTATCACATTCTTCCCATTCCCTAGGAGAACTACATTCAATCTAAAGTTTTTAATTGGATATTACATCCATGGAACTATGTAGGCAGCATCCACTTACCTAGTGCATATGGAGACAACTTGACCACCCTCTTCCTTTTCTTCTATTCCCCCATTTTGTTCATTTGTTAAGTTTTCACCTATTTTCTAGGGGAAATATTTGTAGGGTTTATATTAGGTGTTTCTTTATTATTTGTTTGTTTGTTTATTTTCTTTTAGCATTGTTGCCTTGATTCAGTTTATGTGTGTTCATTGGGTGTTTCTTTGCCCACACTTATACTCAAATCCATCCACATTCATATGTTTACATTGTCATCATGGTTTCTATCATTGGTGCATTGTTTTCTAGTGAGTATTGGATTATGGGAGTCAGTCCTCATGCATATTTTGACCAAGTCCTCATGATGTTATACCATGATGTATACTGACATGTTCTATAATGAACCTCAGCTTTAAAAAGTATATTCAACAATGGAAACATATTTTCATCACTAACATCCTAATTTCATCATAATCATATCCCAAATAGAGTAATTAAACATGAAATAATTTCAATCTTTATTAGTTTGAATGAGCATCTCCCTACTAATAGGTTGTTCTAATTCATCATTACCCTCTATCTTAAGTTATCATCATCTTTGGCAAAGTTTACCATTTTTTCCATAATCAAGTTCTAATGATTATAAAAACCTATGGGCAAATCATTGCACATCATCCTACCTACATTTCTCAATGATTATAACTACCTTTAGGAAAATCATTGTGTTGTCACCACTTTACTTTTTCTACCTATATAAGGGCATGCTATATTTTTTATCTATCCTCACTAAGATAGCTCCATATTCTCAATGATTATAACCACCTTTATAAAAATCATTGTGTTATCATACCACGTTACCACTATAAGAGTATAATGCTTATAAATACCTTTGGGCAAACCATTGTACACCATCCCACTTACATTCTCAATAATTTTGACTACTTTTTCACTATAATTTTGTTTTCACCCCATCATCTTTCCTTTCTTTGATCCCCTTACTTTGATTCTTTCTTTTCAAGGGACTATTCGCCAAACCTGCTTGTGCCAACCATTCCCTCGAGAGGGAATCATACAGTTAGTTTATCATCATTGCAGTTGTAGGCATACAAGACCTTTTCATTCTTTGAGAGGATGTTACTATGCTTATACCTTGAAATTCCTTCCCAAATAGGGGAAAATTTTAGACACCTAAATTTGGCCATCGATAACCTCCAATCAAGCTTTTGGCCAATTTCCACTTAAAATACACAATTTGGCCTAAAAACACTAAAACACACTAAATGATGTGAAACTGACATGCTCAAGTGCCAATTTTGTCCAGGGTATCCCTAAATGGGGAAATGTGATTTATGGTCTAGCTAATTTGATCAGATCATTTTGAGTTAAAATGTTAATTTTGCACCTAGGTGCTCTAGATTGATCTTTCCTATCAAAACTATTGCACAAGACACATGCCTTTGTTATTTAATATTGGTAACATCCTAAATGGGAATATAGTTCCAATGCATCTAACATTGACTTCCATTTCCAATCCATTCAAATTTTAGACCAATAACAACGCATTCTGATCAATTTGTGTAATTTATGCACAAAATGCTTAAACAAGCTTAAGAGCTAATTAAATCAGATTAGGGCCTAATCAATAATTCCATGAAAACTTGTTGAATACTTATTTTTGGAAATGAATATTGAATATCTACATCATCAAGTGACCTCATTTCTTGAGAAGACATCCCTAGGCCATAAATGCCATAAATATCAGGATTCATGCCCTCCATGCCTCATCAATGCCTTCTATGATTCCTTCCATGCCTCTTAATTTCCCCTTCTTCTAATGTCATGATGAAGATAATTACAAACTTAATTCAAAAACTTGAATTAATCCTCAACCACAAATCTCAATCTTGAGATGGATGGTTCAGTTTGATTCTAGACATTTGCCAAAATTTATAAATAGAGAGGCCATGAACATCATTTCTAAGATGTTTTGGTGCAAAGTTATTATTCTCAAATGTCTTCAAAAATACTTTAGAATGCAAATTTATAATGCAGGATTGGTTTTAAAAGCTTCAAGAAACTAGTGTTACCATGCCAAATTGATTCCAAGCCAAGCCAAGCCACAAGCTAAAGGTGCCAAGGAGAGATAGAGGTATCCAAGCTTCCATTTCCAAAGAGTTCATGATCATAAGTCAATCAAGACACTACTATAAAGACATTTGGAGTATCCAAAGAAGGTGAAAGAATTCTTGTGTTTTATTCCTCATTTTTTAGTTTTGTTTATCATTTGCTTTTGTTAACCAATCTCTCCCTAATTTATAGGCCTATAGATGTTATTATATTAGTGTGTTTATTTAATTTTGATTTCATTTTAGAACTAAAACTATACTAACCATTCTCTCTTGAGTCAAATTCCTAGATCAGACCTAGAACTATCATTTTGTCTCATAACACAATCATAGTAAACATGACTCTTAACACTTGTGTAGACACTTCCTTGATATTAAAATGAATTAATGTGGTCCTTAAAAATCCTTATATAAAATTAAATCACATAGACATAAATTTATAATATCAAATAAGGAATTTATAGATAAATATTTAAACTCAACCTTTCACTATTCACCTTCACTTAGACAAGCCACTTTGAGAGCATCTTCTAGCCTGTGTATGAGCATCACCAATACTTACCAAACAATGGAACATGAGGAATAGGTATTACAAAGATACAAAACCATTTCATCCATCCCTAGTCACTTTCACATCATTCCTAAATAGGTTTTCAATCTACTTGGTTATTACTCACTATTTTCACTATCTGCATATTAGTGATACGTCAACTTGATTTACCAAAAACATTGACAAAAAGAATGTATGCAATAAAAATTTCATGATGTGACTAAATCAATCCTATATTGGATAAGATATATCACACCTACACTTTTGATTGGGGAATACACTTATTAAGTGGGATTATGACCAATATGGGGATTCATTAGACCTGATTAGGGGATCAATTGTATCATTTGTCATAATGCATCATGCTAGGTAGGGTTCCAAAGCCTAAAGTATAACACAATCACAAAACAACCCTAAAAGAGTCCTATGGTTTCTATGTTCACTTATGATAATAAAAAAGAAAGTAAACTAATCTAATAACAAGAAAATTAAACTAATCTAGTGCTCACCAAAGCTTGTGGCACAAAGTAAGGGGTTAGATGCAAATAAATAAAATACATGTATAGGGAACTTCAAATAAATTAAGTATGATTAACACCCTAATACATGTAATATGAAGAGTAATATTATTAGATCCAACACTTATGCTACTTCTATCTACTAAAAGAGAGGAGAATAAAGTTATAATATACTTACCTAAATATGAACTCATCATGACTCAATCTCTCCCTTTGCCAATGGGGCCTCACAAGAGGTTATTATGGTTCATAAGGATCAATTTGTTGGGCCAAATAATCCAATACCTATCCAAAAGACTAATATTCTCCAAATAATAAACATAAGCTAAGACTCCTAGAGTGGAATGGTGGAAGAGCAGATTATGAAGAAGCACAAGTGAATAATAGCTCTTGATTACATTCTTATGGAAATGACCAAAATGACCTTGTAAATATAGGATTATTTAACCCAAAAATCACTTAGACATGTTAGTTGTTTTAGGTCAACCAGGTTGACCTAGCACATTATTTGGCTAATGCCTAAAGTTTGTGTTAGGTTGGCTAGATGGAAACTAGGCCTAAAGAGCTAAAATGATCCTAGACTATGCTCAGTTGACCAGGTCACCTTAGATTATTAAATAGGTAAAAAGGGTAGTAATAAAGGGAAAGAAGGATATAAAGAGTAAAATAATATAGGAATGCGTAAGGAAGGAGAGATATCTTAAGGAAATTTTTTAGGATTTGAATGGATAGGGAATAATATGGAAATAAGGGACAACAATCCTACAAAGCACCAAAGGTCTACCCACCCCTTTCTTAGTGCACCTCTTAATGCATGCACTTAGATAGATTGAGTGATGATGGGTTCTTGCAAGATGTAAAACATCATTAATCAATAAAAGTGTAAAAATATTATGTATATACATATGCCCCACTCAAATCTCATCACATATCACTAAGGTGTAATAGGGGCTGGTGCTTTGTGAAAGAACATAAGGACACACACAACGCTGATGCTAAAAAAATTTATAGTATTTTAAATAACATAAAATAACTGAAACTAAATGATAGAAAAGGAAACTAACTAAAAAGTAAATAATTTAAAAGTAAATGATGTGTACCTTAACTTACCTTTTATTGTGAGATGGTTGTTAGCTATGTTTTAGTTTTTATTGTAGAGGGTGCAAAGACTACTTTGGACAAATCCATAAATATAAAACTGAAAAGCAAAAATAAAAAATTGCAAGAAAATCCAAGATAACTAATGCTATGTGGATGGGACATACTTAGGAATTGGGAAAGCTAGGTGATAAGTGCTATGTTAGACCAAATCACCAAGTCAAACAAGAGTAAATCGAGTAATAAAAAATCCAAGGCTACTAAAGATTGAAAAACTCAAACAAGTAAACCTCAAGTAAGAAAATGCAAAATCACCAGATTAAATCAAGGATAC
Organism: Torreya grandis; assembly: GCA_037957365.1. NCBI lineage: Eukaryota > Viridiplantae > Streptophyta > Pinopsida > Cupressales > Taxaceae > Torreya > Torreya grandis. Next base: position 1,827,806 of record JARHVA010000574.1, on the reverse strand, counting down.
ATGTCAAGCAAGATGGTAAAAAGAAGATTCAAAAAAAAAATGGTAAAATAACATTGATGAGTGAGCAGTAAAAATCCACATCTCAATCATCAATAGAAAAAGGGGATGCATAAAAGGGAAAACAACATGGTTGGGTGAGTAGTAACAATCTACATGTCATGCAACAATGGAAAAAGGGTGTGAAATCAGGTGTCTGCAATAGTAAAACAATAAAATCAAGATAAATGGGAAAAGGAAAGAAAAGTATTTTTAGTATATATATAGAACATGATGAAAATTATCCATAGTTTCTCAAACATGTTATTTTGTGTCTAAAGATAGATAAAAATCAAACAAAATAGTGTTAGCGTGTTTTTAATAAATGAAGAAAAAGGAATTTAAAGAAGAGGGAAAATATATTTGGAATCACAATTTGTCTATCAAGGGGGGAAATGAAATGGGGTAGAGGGGAGAATGAAGGAAAAACAAAGGTAGAGTAAGTCTTTATTGAAGTCAAGACACTCAAATTTGGTTTGTCAAAATAAGAGGACTATCGACCTTAAGGAATTTGAAGAACTTTTTTTATCTACACAAGTCTGAGGTTAAAAAATGGAGTATATATGTCATCCCATGAAGGTTATATGCATGAAAATTAAAATGGACATACCTCCCCACAATTATTTCCCTACTCCTTAGGACCCCTTACAGAGCCATCAATCTACTGTGAATATTGGGTACTTGCATGAAAAAGTAGGTATCTCTATCAATTTTTTTAAAAATCTCTTATTCCAATCTACTAGCCTACCACACCCCAAAGGACTTTGGCTCTATGTGAAGCTGACTATGGAATTTAAGCTTAAATTAGTGATAGGATATGTGCTTTTAATCACATCTTTTGGTGTGATTATACTTTTAAGATTTTGTATGTTACCTTTTAGATATCATCACCTTTTATTTTCAAATGATTGGATTTAAAATTTCTTTCTTTATTTTTTTTAAATTCCTCCTCCATATGTATTTGGAAGACCAAATGTGGGTTCTAAAGATAACTTTCATTTGAAAACTTTGGGACAAGATTGCTAAGAGAGAGAAAATAAAAAATCATGATGTCTAAGAGTCTCATAAATCTAGGTGAAATAAAAGTGTTATCTTGACTTTGACCTTATTTTATACAAATGTGAAGGTGAAAGAAAGGGGGAATTAAAGAGGAAAATGACACATGTAAAAAATTTGAATTTATTCAAATTGCAAAAAAATTGAAGAAGGGAAAAAAGGAATACAATGATAGCAAAGGTGTGATTCCTTATCATAAGACTACATGAAGTGAAGGAAAACATGCTAATATAGATTTTTTTATAGATTCCATCTAGCAAAAGAAGCAAAAGCTAATGTGTAAATAACAATGATCATAAAGAATATAAAAATAAAGGTAATTTTATGAGGGCAAGGTTTTATCCATGGTCTTACCAAGTAACTCACAAAAGGAAAACCCAAGGGGTGCCAATAAACAAAAAGTGAGGGAGCCTTTGTATAAATCACCTCACAAAGAAAGACCTAAAGGATGCCAAAATAACATTAGAAAGTAGTAAAAGAGTGAAAAAGAAGAAATGAAAAATAAAAATAATGGTCATTTTATGAGGAGGGATAGGTTTTATCCATGATATTACCAAGCAACTCATAAAATAAAATCCCAAAAGGATGCCAAAACAACATTGGCAAGAAAAAGAAAAAATGAAAAGATAAGTGATGAAGACTATGGTACATCAAGAAACCAAAAGACCAAAAGGGAGGACTAAAGATTTGAAAAGAAAGTAAATAAAGACTATGATACATCAAGAAACCAAAATACCAAAAGGGAGGACTAAAGGTTTGAAAAGAAAGTAAATGAAGACTATGGTACATTGAGAAACCAAAATACCAAAAGGGAGGACTAAAGGTTTGAAAAGAAAGTAAATGAAGACTATGGTACATCGAGAAACCAAAAGACCAAAAGGGAGAACTACATGTTTGAAAAGGAAGGAACAAAAATGAGGACTAAAGGTTTGAAAAGAAAGTAAATGAAGACTATGGTACATCGAGAAACCAAAAGACCAAAAGGGAGGACTACATGTTTGAAAAGGAAGGAAAATACTACATATAGAGAGACCAATGCTAAAGTAACCTATAAAAATATGTTAGATATATAGAGAAAGCATGAAAATAAGGGAAATGATTATGAAAAGTATTTCTTAAGGAATTGAGCATTGGTAGGCTCTTTGAAAACATGGCCATCATTGGCTTGAAGGCAATAATACTTGGACCAAGTGTAACTTTAACTAAGGGCCCCACCATTTTTGGGTGTATTTAGCTTATTTTTCATAAGTGTAATATAATTTAAGGACAAGATCACCAACATTAAATTTGTGTTTTTTAACGTGTTTGTTATGTTGTCTAGTGATGTGAGCCTTGTATTGGTGATTATGATGCAAGGAAAAAGGATGACGTTCATCAAGTAGATCAAGGGCATGAAGGCTAGCCTCATGAAATTATTCATTAGGAATGATTCCATGAAGATATATACAAAGAGAAGGAAACTTTAATTCAATAGGAATAACTAACTTAGAACCATAGATTAGAGAGAATGAAGTTTTCCTAATGGCAGTGTGAATACTAGTTTGATAGCCCAAAGTGTAGGATAAAGATGAAGATGTTAATTTATGCAGGTTTCACAAATTATCTTTTGAAGAATTTTATTAATGGCCTCAGGTTGACCATTACATTTTGGATGATGAGGAGTGGAAAATTTGTGATTGATTTTGAATTTGGTGTAAAGTTGTTTAACATGTTTAGTTTTGAAATTACCACCATTATCAGAAATGATAGTGCGAGGAACACCAAAGTGGAAAATAATTTGGTTAAGAATGAATTTAGATATAGTAAGACCAGTAACATTATAATGAGGCATGGATTTAACCCACTTGGTAAAGTACTCAGTGGCAGTGATGATGAAGATGTTCCCATCTTAGGAACGAGGAAGCTTGTCAATGATATCAAGTCCCAAAGTAGAAAATGGCCAAGGAGATTTGATAACTTAAAATTTGGCTAGTGGAGAATGAATGAGGTCATCATGAAGTTTATAAGGATTAAATTTTTTATCATATTTAATAGCATCCTTTTCTAGAGTAGGCTAATAGTAACCCATATATAGGCATTTTTAGGCTATAAAATGTTTGCTAAAGTGACCACCATAAATTCCCCCATGTGTTTGGTAAAGTAGAGGAGGAACCTCATCTTATATGACACAAAAAAGCAAAGTACCTTTAGCATTATGATAATAAAGGATGTTATGTCTAAATATATACTTGAAAGCTTGTTTGTGAAGATGCATTTTTCATGATTATCTAAGTTAGGAGGATAAGTTTGATGGTCTAAGAAATAGATGATGTATTGATACCATGAGAATTATTAGATGGTGATAGCCTTGATGTCGAAGATAAGGTAATATAGAGGGTGAGTATATGATAGAGATTTGATGATTTGTATGATAAAATAAGGATCAAAAAGAACTTGAGGTAGATGAAAGAGAGAAGATGAAGAGGCAAGAGAATCAAAAATGGAATTTTGGTCTCTAAGAATAGGTTCAATTGTAAAAGAGGTAACATATTTGGTAAGAGTGGTTGTAATTTGATGATAGGTAATAATATTTTCACTTTTACATTGATAGGCACCACTAACTTGATGGAAAATGAGTTTCAAATCACCCAAAACATGAAGATATTATATGTCTGGATCAAGATCAGCTCTCATACCTAAGATAAGAGCTTCGTACTTGGCCATAAAATTAGTGACATTAAATGTAAAACAAAAATCTAAATGAATTATTTTACCAAGAATACTAGTGAGAATGTGACCTGCCCTTACTCCTTGAAGGCATTTAGCACCATCAAAGTGAAGGATCCAACTATCCTCATGCAAGTTAATATTGATTTTAGGGAGCTCCTCAATAACTAATTTTGGTTTTGTATTATTGGATGGAGTGGAAGGTTCATTATATTTATTAGTTTCAAGATCGGTAGTAAAGATATGAAAATAATATTTAAGAGAAATTGCTTGATTAAGACCTTCAATGTAAAGAATATTGTCATCAGGAAGGTCATCTTGAAGTGAAGTGGCTAGAACATGAGCCATGACAAGTTGCTCAGCTATGACTTACCCTTTGATAACTTTTTGTATGATGATGAAAATGTAAAATTACATAAGTAAAACCATCCACTTAGAAAAGATTTAGAGAAGAAGTGACGAAGGAGATCAAAATGAACAATAACATATGTGTTTTGGTAAAGCATGTAGTGATGAAGATTTGAATCTATAAAATAGATGGTAAGGCAATCACACTCAACTTTGGTATAACATATTTCATAATCAATGAGGCTTTAGCTAATGTAATAGATGGCATACTCCTTACCTATATTATCAGGTTGGGCAAGTATTACTCTAACTAAAATAGGTGTGAAAGAAGTATAAATAATTAAGGGTTGATCATTAGAAGGAGGATGGAACATAGGTAGATGAATAAATGACTCTTTCATGTTTTCAAATGCTTTTTGACATAGATAAGTCCATTTTAAAGATGTACCTTTCTTGAAAAGGGAATTGATGGAGTGAATTAGATAAGCCATCTCAAGAACAAATTATCTAATTTCCTCAAGCTTGCCTAAATATGTATGAATCTTAGGAACAGAATGAGGGATAAACATGTTGATAATAGCATTAATCATGGATGGATCAACATCAATGCCATGGAGAGAGACTAAGAATCCTAACAATTTTCTAGATGTGACTCCGAAGACACATTTGAAAGGATTAAGTCTAACTTTATATTTGATGAGACAATAAAAAATGATGGAAATATTAGAAAGATGATTTGTGCAATTCTTGGATTTAGTGATATGATCATCCACACATGTTTCAAAAATTTTATGGATGAGATCATGAAATATATGAGTCATAGTATGTTGTTAAGTAGATCCTCTATTTTTAAGATTGAAGGGCATTTTAACGTAATAATAGGTGCCCCCTTATATGGTTAAAGTAGTCTTATATTGGTCCTCAAGAGCTATATGAATCTGATTATATCTCAAAAAGCCATCCATAAGAGATAACATTTTATATCCAATCATGGAATTGACAATGGCATCTATTGAAGGTAAACAAAGTTATCTTTAGGATAAGCAAGATTAAGATTGTGGAAATTAATGTAAATATGAATGACCATGGTGACCTTGTTTTGAATAGGAACAATATTAGAAACCCATTCAGGATAATCCATAAGTTTAATAAATTTAGCATCGAGAATTTTGATGATTTATTTATGGAATAAATTGGTAAGTTTGGGAGGAAACTTGCATTGATTCTGATGCACAAGTTTGGCATTAGGATAGGTAATGATGTTATGGACAACCATGCTAGGGTCAATGCTAGACATATCTTGGTAAGACCATGTGAATGCCTCTTGATACTTATCAAAAAATAGGCTGAAATTATCATGTTCATAAGGTGAAAGTTCTTTGGAAACTATGATTGGTCAAGGAAAAGATGGAGTACCATAGTCAATACAAGTTTTTTTTTTAATAAGCATGGCAATACCATCTCAAAAGTGGTATGGTTCATTGGGTAAAGATGAAATTGGATTAAATTTAGGATCAATACTAGAAATAAATTCATTGAAGTGAGGAGTTTTATTTTTAAAATTTATAAGTTTATGATGTTGTTGTGGGAGTTGTGTTTCTCAAGCATAAATCAACTCCAAAATAGATTCATCACTAGGCAAGGTAGGAAGAGGACCATAATATTCCATATCTACTTCTAGATCTAAAATTGATTGCCATGTCGATCATATTTAGAATGTATTTGATGGACATTGGTTGCCTTGGCATCAAGTGTGATTTTAAGAGTCAAAAAAATAGATGGAGTAAAAAAGGTTGATGGAGAGATGATGGGAGAAGAATTAGATTCAATTAGAGAATCCAAAGGAGGTAAAGAAGATGAAATCACTTTTAAAGGTTCGGAAGGCATTATTTTCTCTACCACCCAAGGAGAATCAATAAAAGGAGGATTGATACGAGGTACATAACCCTTAGGTTATAAGTTATGACCTAAAAAAATGGTATGTACATCTCAGATGAGAGCATGAATTTGAGCTAAGGTCTTTTGATAATGTAAGACATCCAAGTCTCTAGATTGAGCTTGGGCCATGATATAGTTATCATCATTTGTGGGGAAAATTGTGCATGATTTGGAATCACGAGGATATTTAGACTGTGAAATCTCAAGATTACTAAATGTTCAAGGAGTAATGATGAGAGGATCTTGAAATAGCTTAGCCACTCTAAATTCATTACAAGAAAAAGCATCTTCAAGTAAAGATATGTCTTGAAAATTGCATGGAAGGGGAAAATAGGTAATCTGATCCATGAGAGGAATGGTATGATATCTAGGTAAGAGGGAAGGTGGAATCCATTAAAAAATATATGGAGAAAATTTCTTAGTATTACAAATGTGTTTTAAATCATTGGGCTCATCATCATCAAAATCCATAAGAGTAAATTGTAAATCAAGATTCATATTGATGAACTTAGGTAGAGGAACACTATTAATTTTAGGAATCATGAGAACACAATATTGTGATTTAGGATTAGGTAATTGGATACTCTATGGGCTAGGATCAAATTCATGCTTATAAAATTTTCCATTATGTAGAAATTTAATGCATTGACTACTGAAAGAAGTAATGGCCCTCATTAAATGAGTCCATGGATGGCCAAGGAGTATTTTATAGAATAAAAGAAGATTAAGAACCATGAGTTTGGTTCACACGGTCTTAGTACCAATGGTTAATGGAATCCATATACAATCAAGTGGCTTTTGATTAGTCTTATCAAAACCATGGCAAGTAAGACAGGTTTGTTTAAGATGACTTTTGTTTTAACCAAGTTGTTGTAAAAGCCATAAAGAAGTCACATTAATACTATAACCTTCATTAACTAATTTTTTTTGAATAAGGGTGGTATTACTGGATATCTTGATAAAAAGAGGTAGATCATCAATGAAAAAGAGGATTTCATCATTAATCATGTCCTCTTCAAGGAATTTAAAGAAAGGTTTGGAATAAGGACACATAGATTCAATGGTATTAATGTTTACTGGTTGAGAATCAATAAAAGTTGGTTCTTCATCAAAATAAGATGGGTCTTCAATTTCTTAGAGTTGTTACATAAGGAATTTATGATGATAAGGTGAAGTACGAACCAATTGTATGAGAGGAATTTTATATGGCATAGAGTTAACTTCTTATAGGAAATTCCATTGAGATTTATAAGAGGAGACATGAGGTTTAGAAGAAGTCAAATTAGACTTTGGAGGAATAGATGTGGTTGGAGGATTAGATGGAGGAAGTTGTTCCTTAGGTGCTTCTGAATCAATATTGATAGTGGTAGTATCTTTAAGAAAATTTTCTTCCAAAGAAGGTTTCTTAGGCTTGGTCATAGGATCTTTATGTTATGGGTTTCTATTATAATTAACCTTAGCCATATTGACATATCGAGAGTTGTTAAGGTATTGATCATAACTAGCATAAATTGCACAAACATCCTTACAAGTTTATTGGTTATGGGAAGAATATTTTTTATTATTATTAGATGTAAAGTATTTAGAGGGTTGTCATTTTTGAAAAGTGTTAGTGTATTCTTGACAATAATGCTTAATAATGGTTTTATGGTCAAATGAATCACCGATCATGTATGAAATATCACATTTAGAAAGCCTTCTACAAGACTCATGAGAATGTACAACATCATCATGAAACCAAGATTAGGATCATACCATTTAGGAGGAACATTAGGATATATGAAAGGTTTAGAAAGAGATAAAAATTATCTCATTTGATGAACCAAAGGAAACACGTGAGAAAATGAAGGAACATCATTTTTGGTAACACTAGGTTTGGTTTGAGAAGTGTTATTAGTGATAGCATTGGATGTTTGGAAATATCCTTTAATGATTTTAGAGTTAGTTTTGAATTGCTTCACAAGAAAATCTTTTTGTTTAGTTTGGTCAAGAGCTTCAATAAGAGTTTGAGGAGAAAAGGTTCGAACCTTATATTGAAGAGTAGGGGTTAAAGCTATGATAAAGAGTTTGAATAGGTTATCATCAAACATATCATGATCAACTTTATGAGCTAAGGATTTCCATATTTTAATAAAGTCATGATTTTATTCATTAAGATATTGTTTAGCATTTATGAAATAGCTAAGAAAGTTTTTAGGAAGATCATTATGTTGAAACACTTTAACTAAAGGATTGACCAAATCTTCAAGTTGCCAAATAGACTGTTGAGGTAAATGATTATACCATTATAATACTTCAATAGTGAAGGTTTTGACTAAGATTTTAGTAGTGGCAAATGTATTAGTTTGGATCCACTCTTTGGAGAGATTACCAAAGGCTTTAAGAAATGAGGTGGGGTCTTTAGTCCCATCATATTTAATAGTTGGTGATATGTTACCAATGTCAATAGATATAATGAAGGGAGCTAAAGGTTCATTTTGGATATTTTGAAGAATTTTTTTATTCATTATTGGTTGAGGAATAATTATCCTTGAGGCATCTCTAAGAGGTGGAGGAATGTAATTAGGATTATCTTGAGGATTCATGATTGGAGGCTGATTAGCCACATTGATCAAATGTTGTTGAATTTGCATCATTTGATTGGTATTAGAGTTTTTCATAATGTTCAATTATTGAATCACTTGGGATAATAATTGAGTTGTATCGGGTGGTGGGTTGGTCTTGGAAGAAAAATTTCCCACATTGGTGTTGGATGGAATATTAGAAGAAGAGTTATTAGTAGGATTATTAAATAAATTTGAGTCAATCACTCCTACATTAGTTTGAATATTTTGAGAAGGTTCTTGGTAGGTGAAGAAAGGATTGGACACATCAACCTCATCTTGAGGTGTTATTTGAACCATGTTACAATTTGTAGAAGGGAGAGAAGAGGTGCCTCAAGAGTAATAGTGCTCTTGGGAGGTAAATAAAGGGAGAAATGAACACCCCATATAATATCTTAATGGATAAAGACTATCTAAAAATATTATGATAGTGGACCTCATTTTGATCAAAGAGAAATGAATATGATGAAAATTTAAAAGGATGAATAATCAAGCTAAAAATTAAGGGAAACAAAAAACAAATCTAGGTTAACTAGGTCAACCTAGTGAAAAAAATAGACCTATAGACTATGCTAGGTTGATCAGGTTAACCTAGTGTAGTGAACAAAAGTAGAAAAAATAGTCTGGGATAGTGTAGAGTCAAGATAGTTGATGTAGAAAAATAGATTGGGAAAGGGAAAATATTGATAATAAGATGAGAAGTGAAATAAGGTATGCATGTAGCTATTCTAGAAAACTAGATATTATAATGAAATACATAGTCAATTGAATTGATGCTCACCAATCTAATTGGTACATAAAGTATAGATTAGAGTGAAATAGAGAAAGTAAGAACTGACCTTGGTGTTTTGGAGATGAAAACATAATAAATAACTAACTTGTAACCATGGAGAGAACTGGTCCAATTTATAGAGTTGGGTCAAATTGGTCAACCAAGTGAGACAAGAACCTATTGAAAAAGCTAAAATAGTGTGCTAAATCAACCTGGTCGACCTAGTAGACTAAACTAGATGTCTAAAAATGTGCTAAGTTGAGTTGGTTGACCTATTTTATTGGACTATAAATATGGAAGTCTAGAATATAGAACTTGCACTATGAATCTTGAATAGGAACCTAATGCAAAGTGGCTCTAAATGTGTTAAGTTGACCTAGTCAACCTAGTAGGCTAAATAGAAATTATATAAAGTGATATAAAGTTGTTTTGGGTCAAACTGGTTAATCTAGCTACCTATTTATACACAGAGAAAAATATCTAAGTTGATAGAATCAATCCAACAAGTCAAAACATATGATAGAAAAGATGACAAAAAGAATAAAATAAGTAAAAGAAACCCTATAAGGGTTTGATTCATGTTGGGTTCACTAGAATGTATGGAATCAAAATTACATGATGCACCTAAATCAATCCTAGATCAGATCAGATAGATCACACCTACACTTCCAATTGGGACATACATTTGTTAAGTAGGAACATGACCAATATGAGGATCCACTAGGCCTAATTAGGGGATCACTTGTATCATTTGTCACAACACATCATGCTAGGTATGGTTCCAAAGCTTATAGTCTAACACAATCACACAATAACATTAAAAGTGTCCTATGGTTTCTATATTTACTTATGCTAATAAACAATAAAGTAAACTAATCTAATAAAAAGAAATGTAAACTAATATAGTGCTCACCAAAGCTTGTGGCATAAAGGGGTTAGATGTAAAGAAATAAAATACATGTATCAGGAACTTAAAATAAATTAAGTATGAGTAACACCCTAATACATGAAATATGAGGAGTAATATTATTCGATCCAACACTTACGCTACTTCTATCTACTAAAAGAAAGGAGAACAAAGTTAGAATATACTTACCTAAATGTGAACCCATCATGACTCAATATATCCCTTAGCTAATGGGGCTTTGCATGAGGTTGTTTTAGTTCATGATGATCACATTGTTAGGCCAAAGCATCTAAGCCCTATCCATAAGACTAAGATTATCCAAATAAGAAACCTAAGCTAAGACTCCTCAAGTAGAATGGTGGAAGAGCAGATTGTTAAGAATAATGAGTGAATAATAGCTCCTAATTTCATTATATGGAAGTGAATAAAATTACCTTGTATATATAAGAGTATCTAACCCAAAAATAAATCAGACATGTTGGCTATGCTAGGTTGACCAGGTCAACCTAGCACATTATTGGGCTAATGCTTTAAGTTTGTGCTAGGTCAGCTAGATGGAAACTAGGCCTGAAGAGCTAAAGTGACCCCAGACTATGTTAGGTCAACCATGTCAACCTAGCTTACTGAATAGATAAAAAGGTTACCAAGTAATGGAAAGAAGGATATAAAGAGGAAAATAACAGAGGAATGTTTAAGGAATGAGAGATATCTTAAGGAAAGGTTTCAAGAGTTGAATAGATAGGGAATAATATGGAAATAAGGGATAACAATCTTGTGAAGCGCTAAAGGTCTGCCCACCCCTTTCCCAATGCACCCCTTAAGGCATGTACTTAGAGAGATCGAGTCATGATAGATTCCTATAAGTTGTAAAGCATCATTAATCGATAAAAGTGTGAAAATATTATGTTTATACAAATACTATTTCTATCCAAAATAGCTTTATTAACATCAAGGACAAGTATTTTCCTTCATCTTCCATCAATTTGGATGCATTGACTCAATCAAACCTTCTTATAACAATAAAATATTTAGAAATAATCACTTTTATATCTCTTCTATTCATTTTTTTGACACATTACTACCACTTTGGGGTGACTAGAGGAGTCCTCTACAACATAAAATCATCAAACTTGATAAAAAAATCCATTATGGGCCAAAACCATTCACATCTTTCCAATCACTCCACTATGAGGGTTTGCAAGCATAAAAACCTCCTTACCTTCTTAACATTTGTTCATAAATCTAATGGATTGGTTTATATACAAAATTATTATATAATATTCTTAAGACCCTTCCCTAACTACTCTAAATGGCTCAGGTCACCATGCAAACTCTACACGTGATAATGAACATCTCAACTTCCTTCTCAGGCTTGAAACCTTCCAATGTTGTTTATTGCTTTGTATTTTCAATTTGATTTGTACCCCTTGAATATATTCCTATTTCTCCTCATCCAAGTGTCATAATGGAAACATCTCTTTTGTTATGGGTGATGATTTGTTGGCATGAATCTCTAGAAGGGCTAGTTCCCTTGATGTAATCTTTAAAACACTTTATTACCTATGAAATTTTGGATGAAAAGGGTTGAGAAAACAACTAATAAATATAAAAAAAGGTGATTCTCCAATAGTATATCTCATATTGACTAAAATTTTACCACTTAGAGTAAAACAAAGCTTCTTTTACATAAAACTCACAACATAAGATATATTGTTACACTAGTGTTCCATAAGCTAGGTTCAAAAGGCATTTTGATGCTTAAGAGGGTAATGAAGGATTCATTTATAGGATACAATCATTAACCACTTATAAGGCACCTATACACTTATAAAATAACACTAACAAAGAATTGCAACAGTTGCTCTTATGCACATTTGGTAAACAATCAAGGATAACATGTTAGAAAAGATAATCTTCTAGTCGACAAGACAAAGAATATTTCATTAACACTCAATTGAATAAAATGTGAGTAGTAAAAATCAATTTTTTATTTATTTAATAGTCCTCCAAGTACAAATTTGGCTAGATTTTCCCCATTAACCAATGAAAGCTACTTAAAAGAGCCAAAAGAGCCCATATTTATAGCTTTTGAAAGAGAAACAAGGTAAAGGAATCCCAAAGGTCACTTGGAATTATGAAAATATAAGAAACAAGGTTAAATTTTCATGAGAAAGGGATGTAAAATTAACCATGCAATGTGAAGGGGTCCAAATGCCCATATAACTCATGAAACTGATGAAAAGTGTCTCAAAATTCCTTATCTTGGATCAAAAAACTACCTTCATCATTTAGACCTATTTGAACATCCCAGCACTGACTAGGGATAGGTATAATTATGGGAATAAGAGGTAAGGCCTTAAAAAATGTAATTCCATGCATTGGTTACGTTCTTACTCCTTTAAAAACTTCTAGAATGAAGTAATCACTGTCTATAGTCTAGAAAACTCCTTGTTTTAGTCATCCCTCACTCTTGGCCTCAAAAATGCATTTATTTTTCCATGTAAATACATAGGAGGGAGTGAGTGACACTTTTAAATACCCTCCATTGTCTTAGAATTCTCAAATTCACCTTAAAAGGACATGTATTTGGGTTTTCCACACTTTTCACTCTTGTGCTCACTATGCCAATTTGATTGGATGAAAGGAGAGATCTAGTTAGGACACATAGAAGTTTTTTCATATAATAAAATTATCATAGGGAGTTATAATAGGTATTTATCCTCCCTCCAAACTTGATTTCATCTTCTCAAACCTCCTAGAACTTGAAAAACAAATAAGATGGTGAGATAAAACATTATTTTACATATAGTCCCATAAATCTTATTTGCATGGGTGATATCCTGAGTGAGTCTTCTCCATGATCCAAGAGGTTTTATTTCTAAACTATGCCATTTGGGTGGCTCTCCAAGCTCATTTTACTCATCAAGTTCTTCCAAGGGTTTTATAGGGTTCTAGATAGTTTTTATTCTTAACCATTGTTCATATAGATGGCATGTTTAAGTTTCAAACCAATGCCCAAAATCTATTTTTGAGGACCCTCTATAACTTAACCTAACCCCTTTTGTTCCCATGTATATCCTTAGCAAAGATATGAGCTTTAAAATTTGATTTATCGATCTTGTTTTTCAATGTTCCTACATACTTGAGCTATCTCTAGGCAAAAAAAAAATATTATCTTAAGTTTATTTTCATTAAAAAAACTCATACATGTCTTAATTCACTCCATAAACATTCACCAATCATATATATATCTCATCAAGGACTTAAAATGAAGGTAGATCCCCAATTGGCTCTAAGTCTCCTCAAGGCCTAATGGGCTTGGCATACCCCTACTAGTTTGGACCACATGGGATACTCTAACATGCCTAGGATGGTTTATTAATAATTTTAACACCTCATTCATACTCACAAATTCATCATAAAATCTCTCAAACACTCCTTTCATCTCTTTTCCTCTCTTTTGCTAATTAGGCCTAGTGGAAACTTACCTAATTAGACTATGTGCATGAAAAATTACATCATCATGAAGGATTATATATTGTGTGAGTGTTCCTAATCATACATACATATTAAATACACATCCCATAATTCTCATTTTGGCACCCTTTACCTGTTTTGTCAAAGTTTTGATTTTCATGAATGGCTGATATTTGAGACAAAATAGAGAGATATATACCTAATATCCATGTAAAAATTAAATTATTTTGAGTTTTATATTTTCCTAATTATTATTTATATCAAATGGCAAGGTTAGACTCCCTCATTTAGGTACCTAACCAACTCAATTTGTCTAAAAAAGGGACTAAAAAACCCTACGTTCTTGTATTTTTCTCCAAATCCACCTATGGATGACCTCTCCAAAATAATTACATGATTATATTATGTCTAAACATAATAAATACCTTAAATATTTTCTCATTTATCTTTTTAAACTATTGAAAACCCTTCTCCTTAGTGGATTCTTCATGTTTGCTCATTGGGCAAAGGTTTCCTGCCTTTTTGTACAAACTGTTGCTCATATGCCAAGTGTGGAATTTTTTTGAGAGATTTAAAAAGGTCTTGGGTAATTTAAATAACCTATTGGATCATAATGAACCATTTTTTAGTCATTTTAATCCTATTTCTCTTTAGGTTAGTTAATATTTCATTTTAGCCCTTGCTTGCTTAGGCCCTATTGTAGGTGAAAACAGGGGTCTAAGACCCTATGTAAGCTTTTTTTCTTCCTTGAAAGGGTATCATGACATAAAAAAAAATTAATTTAGGTAATTTTTCATTTTAATTATCATTTCTAATCTTTATTCATCATTTTAATTTTATTTTAAACCACCTAAATTGGGTCCCTACCTGTAGACCAAGATTACATGCTTTAAAACTTCAAAATGGTGTTTGGAAGTTATTTCTACCTTCTAAGATCATTGAATAAATATTTAGACTCATTTGTTTCATATAATTGATCCATGAATCCCTTTAATAAGTCCACATCATGATCTTACTATATAACTGAGTCTTTATAGTCAGCTTTAGATAGAAGGTCTATAGGTGAGGCACTGTAGGTGTACCTTAAGGACAAAACTTTACATATAAACTTGTTTTGGTCGTCTTCCTAAATATTTGAATATTTAACATCCTATAGGAACACTTGAATAAATAATCCAACCCTACTTATATTGTTTGATCTTCAAACTGAGTCTTTGTATATGTTGACTGAGACACCTCCTTATAATAACCTATTGTAGGTCAAGATAGGGCTTGGTTGGGATGATTATAATGAGAAAAGGTCTTTCAATCCACCTTTAATATACTCACAATATATATAAATATAATATTCACTTTGGATAGAATAAAACCACACAAAATATACACAAACCATTCCTTTTTCTTGTCCAACTTGTCTAACCCCTATAGGTTACCATTTTATGCTTAAAAGAGGCCTGTAGGTGGTCATGAGCATGTACCATGTTCTACCTTAACCTTTTTTTGATGTCTTTGATTTCATATTATCTATTTATACTATTACAGTCATTCAATTCATTTTCTTATGCTTGGAATTGTCCTTTAAGGTGATAAAAGACCCTTTTTTCTATAGGCCTATAGATATCACTGCATGTTTTCAATGTTTTTTGAGGCACTTTTGAAGCTTTGCAAAACCAACTTCCCCTTGTCCTTTCCTTCTCAAAATTGGTATGGTCCTTTCCTGTACTATGGGATATGTATCCACTAAATTTCAGGCCTTAAAATCTTTCCAAGTTTACTTTTAAAGGCCCACCAAAACCTCTTGGAGCTCTTTTTTGCTCTTTTAGGGATTACATCCCTAAACTTAGTCCTTGGCCTTCCAATTGGTTCCATGGTTCCATTTTTACTTCTAAGGAATTATATGGGTCTTTCATGGTTTCCTTATGATGGAGATGACAAAATAGAACTTTAATTCCTTTTGAACCCTTCATATAACATCCCAACCTCATGCTCAACCACCTATAGAAGGCTATTTTGAGAAGCAAAAGAGTAGATTGAGTGTGGATAGCTAGAAATATGTGTGTGATGAATAATTCATATGCCTTTGATGAACCTTAAAATTAATTTCAAGTAAAACAAGAAATTTTGGCCCCCATCCATCTCTCCTTACACTAGCATGATGTCAGTAGGGCTATAGATGCATGTTTTAGGCTAGTTATGCAAAAAAAATGTGGAAATTAAGGTGAAACATGATGGTATATAGCTCAAGACTATACAAATGCAATTTTAACTCCTCAAGTATGTGATCTCCATATTTTGAAACTTAGAACCAGATTCAAAACACCTATTACAACATGAATATCACTTGTATGTATATGGAATTTAGTAGATAAGGGCATTTCATGACTGAGATAACTTGGGACATGAGCACATGGTCAAATATATAACTCATTTAGCATTAAAATGAAACCTAACTCAACCTCCAATGTCTTGAAAATCCAAAACACCTCCATTACCACTTCATATACAAGATGAACAAGCTTATGCATGGAATTCAACTGAACCTAGGCATGAAGTTGGCAAATAAAGTAAGACAAACTTACAAGCTACTCAAATAATTCCATGGTGAGATAAAAACATGAGATAAAATATCTATATGACTCAAATACTTATGGGACACTCTTTCCCAATTGTATGTAACCTCTACAGGGGAAAAAACTTAGCAAGTAAAAAACATCTTAGCTGGAACTACACCTAGTGATATCTCCTTGTAATATACACTATAACACACATCCAAAAACTATTAAATTTCAAAAAAAAATTGGAGACAATATGAGAAATAATCATATATCTTGTGGAGCCAAAATCACCAATTGGTTCATATGGATTTAGCGTAAATGGAGTAAAATCTATAGGGTGCACCAAATAGCTATCAAATCTGCATAGTAAACTTGTTATCAATGGTTTATACATAATATTTTACCAATATTAAAACTAAATATATTAAAATTAATGTCTCGTAGTTTAATATCATTTCCAAAAATAATTTTATCTGAAACTACCTATGTTTCTCATATTGAGCAAAAAGTTGAGGGTCACTCCAGTCTACCAAGAAGAGCAAGAAATGTGTAGAATATTTTTGGAATACAAATGGCTATTTAAGATCAAAAAAAGTGTGGAGGTTAGTTTTATAAGGATGATTAAACCCACCATTATCTTTCCCATGTGGCACGCTTCCCAAAAATTCATGCAAGTGACATTTTATCTCTTTTTCAACTGATTTCTACAATATTAGTTAGGGAATATACAACCTTTTGATGTGACTGACATTTATGACACTAATACTGACCTATTATATTTTTTAAACGAAAATATGACACTTAGACACCTTTATAACCATGCCAATTGCATTAATGACTCCTATAAGTACATAAAATGATCCCAAATGGACAAGTTGACTAAAATAACTAAAACCAAAGCTAAGATGACCTTAAATGACATAATATAACAATTAATAATTCTTATTAAATTATATTAAGACCCCTTAAAATGTTTAAAATTAAAAGAAATTCTTAGGGGTGCCCAATTTTGACTAAAAAGTCAAACTTGGTTAACAAAATGGTGACTCATAGGGGTAATATACCTGTTATATTAAGGACCCGTAACCTTATCCTACCAAGGACCAATGGAGTTAATGGATTATTGAAGACAAATATAAATTAATTTACTAAAAACAAACACAAAGTAAACACACCACATCAACAAAATCAATACAAGGCAAGACATAAAATAAGGCAAAAGACAAGACAAAACTCACATATGTGCATAAGCACTTAGGGAACACAAGGAAAGAAATAAATTATGTAAAAGGAGAGATGAGAACCTTAGTATTAATGTTTTATATATATCTAGTTTAATAGGATATGAAGCTCCTATCCATCTAACCTTAAGAATTAGAAAGCATTGTGTTGCTTGCATTGTGTGATAACATATGGCCACTCCATAAAGCATCAAACTTTGTGTGTCTTATAGGATTGGTCATATCTTCATCCAAATTTATAAAAATGTCTCCCTATTTTAAATTTCTTGGCATGGATTTTTTTTCAAAGTATCTCTTTATTTATTCTTGGTGAGCTCTCATAGTTTGCATTGCTTGATCTCTTGTCTCCTCAATCTCCATCAACTCACATAACCTGACTTCCATGCTCTCATTCTCCATAAATTATAGTTGATAAGTGAGGTCCAAGGTTGGTAACTCAAGTGAAATATTTAGTATATACTATCTCTTATAAACAAGTGTGTATGGCTAGTTTCCAATTGCTCTCTTTGGGGTAATCTTATCAACCCTAAGGGTTGTCTTCAACCTAGAATGCCAAGTCCTTTGGTTCTCCTCCACTATTCTCTTTATGATCCTGATCAAATTATTATTGGTGGAATGAGATAGTACATTCCCTTGTGGATATTAGTTGGAAGAGGTGCTAAGATAGATGCCATGCTTCAAATCCCATTCACTTGTCTTCATTCCAAGAAAAACTAATGCATTATTTGAAATTATTCTTGAAGGAACCCCAAACCTTGTTACTATACCTTCATATAAGTCTCAAACTAAGTTTTAATTTTCCTCCTTGAGAGTTACAACCTCCACCCATATTGTAAAATAATTTTTATTAGTCAACACCCACTTGTGACTAGCACTAGAAGGTGGATTGAGTAGGCCTATGAAATCCAAACACCATTATATAAAGGGTGCATCAACTTGAATTAGATAAATAGGTAAAATAATAACATTTTGTTTACCATCAAATAGATCACATTCTTGGCACTTCCTTACCCAAGCATGGGTGTCTTTGAATAGATTATGCCAAAAGTATCTAGCCCTCATAATCCTAGAAGTTATGGTTGTTGGAGCAAAGTGACCACCAGTTGGTCTATCATGAAACTCAAATATTATTTTATCAATATGATCTAATTCAATGCACCTCAATAACACACCTAAAAATTCCTTCCTAAATTATACTCCATCAACATGTACATAAAGAATGGATTTCAATCTAAAGTACCTTCTTTTAGCTCTATCTAGGCCTTGTGGACACTCATCAGTTTGAAGAAAATGGATCATATCTTATGTTTAAATTCTTATTGATAAACTTTAGGGACTAACAGGGACTAATTTTTCCAACAAAGATGAATGCTTAACATGAAAGATGATTTTGGACTCGATCAACTTAGTGAGTTCTTTCTTTATGAGGGGCTCAATCTTAGGATTGATTTGCCTTTGTCTTTGCTTTATAGGCTTGGGATTTTCATCTATCTCTATGGTATGTTAAGCTAAGTTTGGGTCAAATCCTTTCAAGTCACCATATTCCCATGCAAAGACATCAAAAAAATCCTTGCATAACTCACCAAAAGCATTCTTCTCTACAATAGTTCATACTTTTAAAAGTGAAATCAAATTGTCCTTGAAGATTTATACTTTATCATAGTTATCTTTCTTACTAGACATTATAACCTTCTTTTTCTTTAGCTGGTCATCATCATTGAATATTCTCTCAAGAGTGACTAGGATTTTAGGAAGTTTGTTGGACTTCAATTGGACAATCTTCCCTCCATATTTCTACTATAGTTTGGACTGATTTTTGGTAGAAAACTTAGCCTCTTCTTATATAAAAAGTGTTATTTTTATCACTATCAAACACTTTCATTTGGTATGGATGGTATTAAAATTACCTTGAGTTATGGATGGTTCTTATCCTCTTTTATACTTTTTGAAACATCAAACTGGGTTCCAATGTTTACCAACCTATCAACTTGTTTTTTGTCCTCTGTTGGGATGGATGTGATGTTTAAAGCTTGAAAATCCTCCATAAGATCCCACACTCTATGATTATAGGAATTAAGTAAAGATTTTTAGTCAAAATTTGTCCTCTAGCTTGGTTCACAATAATTTCATTGTCACCATACACTTTCAACTCTTTAATACATCTTTTCCTAGCCCATTCAAGGCCATGGATGAGGGCCTCATATTTTGCCACATTAAAAGTACAAGATAATTGAAATTTTAAAGTGGAATTGTACCTTTCCTTAGAATGAGAAACCAACATTGCTCGACCACCTACCCCAATCTTGCTTCTTGATCCATCAAAGAAATCCTACCATAAACCATCTACATCTTCACATGGTTTCATCAAATTTGGAATGAAAGAGTCCTCCTCATGCATACAATATACCCTAAGACCAGATTCCTCCATGAATTTGTAAGGATCATGTTCATAATGTTCATCTCCACATTCATATAAGTACAAATTGGAAACTCCTTCAAGGGAAGACGTTAGAGATTAGTCTATGTGGAGTTCTTCATCAATGATGGCATAGTTGATATTTGCCACTTTAAGTGTGTAAGGCTCCAAGTGATTATGATGAATAGGTTCTTATTCAATCTTCACCTTAGTACCATACTTTGTCCTAAATACCATGTAGGACCAATTGGTAACTAAGTATCCACCTATCTTAGCTATAAACTCTCTTGAAAAAAAAGAGAGTAAATTATGGAGTTAAATATACCATAACCACATCATCAGGAATGGAAAAGCTAGGACAAGCATGTAGGTCAAATTCAAATCTTTAACTACCCCCAAAGTCTTGGCTAGTGATCCATCTAATTGTAAGACTCATTTAGTCATTGGCATATATTTGAGGCCTAGTTTATCTTATATACACTTGAGTATAACTAAAGTACTATCACAACTATCTATGATGAAAGTATGAACCAAAAAATCACCAATGATTATAGATAGGTATAAAGAGGGAGTTTTATCATTCTTCTTCACTTGACCATCTATAGGTTGAGCTCTATTAATTAGGACAACATTTTCATTCCTAGATGAGCCAACTTGCTTACCTAATCCATGAAATTCCTTTTGGAGTATATCTTTTTACCTTGGTATTGTCAAATAATCTGATATTGTCAAATAATCCCATAAAGTTATGTTCATTTTTAGCTTCTTCATCTAGTCCATAACATTAATGGAATAATTTCTCACCTTTGGGGGCTACTTATAAATACTAACTCCTTGTGATGTAGCTTGTGAAGGTGGGTGCATAAGATATATATTTATATTCTAAAACATATGAACTTCTTGTACTCTAGGAGCTGAATTTGACACACTCACCATTGGAGATAATGTGGGGACAAAAATAGGTCCTTGAGTTTCTCTTTGTTGCTCTTTAATAACCCTTTTCTTAGACCTAGTGTTAGAGGTAACACTAGTATTCATATTTATTGAATTCCCCAAGTGATTAATAGCACAAAAATATCCCTCCAAATGATTTATGAGGGTAGAATAATATTTTGGTTGACCATTCTCCATTCCACTTTGCATTGGTCCCTCAAATATTGGGATGGAAGCTTGATTTCTTTACATTGTCATGGTTTAGTTGTGCATTTAATTTACATAAGCAACTTATTATTGATTTTTCTCAAAAGATGGATATCATGGACATTATTAAACTAAGTTGTTTTGGGTGGGAATAAGAGCTTTAAAGGATGAGGGGGCATTAGGATTGTATCTTTGATAAGGCTTAGCATGAGTGATTTGACCTTGTCTTTACATATTACTTTAGAAAGGAGGTCAATTGGTTTGCCCAAACTAATTGGAGGGTTGGTATGGCCTATAACCTTGAGATTATTGCCTTTTAATTGAAACCAAATAATTAGTGACACTTTGGAGAAAAATTATAACTTCATGGATCTCATTTTAAGGGGCAATGGTAGGCCTTTTTTGAATAGGCAAAGGAATTAAAGTGGGCAACACAACTTGGCTATGAGACTACAAATTAGGAAATAGTGGTATTAGTGGCCTAAGATCAATCTTACCCACTTGAACAAGATAATTCTTAGTATTGATGGCTATATCATCGATAACAGGGAGTGTATTCCCACCCATGGATTGGATCATCATAGCTACATCACTATTCAATGTATTTAGATAGTATAAGAATGCATAGTTTAGAGTAGGTATCACAAAGGTTGATATCCTATCCCATGTTTTTTGAAATATAGTGTTAAAGTATTGCATAAACTATTGTGGTGCACTATTGATAGTGGTCAAATGCTTAGTTAGATCACTCTTCTCTCCAAAATTCTTAGTTAATAGATCTCCTAGTTCATCCCATGAACCAATAGAATTTTTAGGTAGAGTCCCATACCAATCCAAAGATTTTCCTTTAAAGGAAAATGACAATAACCTAATATCCACATTACATTGAATGATATTATGGATATTACATAAGTTTTCTATGTTTCTAATATGTTCAATGGTAGTAATAAGACCCTCTCCACTAAAAGATGGAACGCACTTAAGGGATACTCCTAGAATTTGGTCATATTGGGAAATATTCCATGGAGATGATTTGATGAAGGCTATAAAATGTTGGTTTTTATCCATCTTGGAATGTGAAATTTGAGTATTAGGGGTTGAAATAAATAATAACTTAGACTTATTAAACACCAACTCTCTTGAATAAGGTTGAGTATTCACAAACCTAAACATTTTGGTAGATTATAGAGGTAATTGCACAAACTTAAAGGGTATACCTTTAGTATTAGACCTAGTGGTTGGCATGGAAATTGGGAACTGATAAATAACCAAAGAGTTGAAAACTTTAGTGGAGTCACTAGGTACTGAATGTAGATGCTCTTGTAGCTGTAACTATGCCAAGACCAACACCAATCTTGGATAATATTCTAGGAAACTATTTTTCACTTATATTTTAACCCCTTGAGAAGATGCCTATCTCTCTTCATCCAAGTGGCATAATGAAAAAATATATTTTGCTATGGGTGATGATTCGTTGATATGAATCTCTAGAAGGTCTAGTTCCTTTGATGTAAACTTTGAAACACTTTCTTACCTATAAAATTTTGGATGAAAAGGGTTGAGAAAATAAATAAGAAAGATAAAAAAATGTGATGCACCAATAGTATATCTCCTTCTATTAACTTAAATTTTAACAGTTAGAGAAAAAGAAAGCTTCTTTTACACAAAACTCACAACATAAGGCAGCTTGTTACATTAGTGTTTCATAAGCAAGGTTGAAAAGGCATTTTAATGCTTAAGAGGGTAATGAATGATTCCTTTATAGGATAAAATCATGAAAAAAATTTAATACACCTATACACTTAGATAAAAACACTAACAAATACTTGAAATAGTTACTCTTCTACACATTTGGTGAATAATCAAGGATAACATGCTAGAAAAGATAATCTTTTACTAGACAAGACCTAAAAGATTGCATTAATACTTAATTAAACAAAATGTGAGTAGGAAAAGTAAATTTTTTGTCTCTTAAATAGTCCTTTAAGTAAAAATTTGGCTATATTTTCCCCATTAACCAATGGAGGCTTCTCAAAAGATCTAAAAGAGTCCATATTTATAGCTTTTGAGAGAGAAATAAGGAAAAGGAAGCCCAAAGGTCACTTAGATATGTGTAAATCTAAGAAAAGAGGTTAAAATTACATGATAAAGTGATGTGTAATGAACCATTCAATGTCAGGGGGTCCAAATGTCCATACAACTCATGAAACTGATGAAAAGTGTCTCAAAATTCCTTATCCTAGCTCAGAAAACTACCTTCACCATTTAGACCTATTTGAACATCCCACCACTAACTAGGGATAATTATGATGATGGAAATAAGATGTAATTACTTAAATAATGAAATTAAATGCATTTTTTGAATTCTTACTCCTTTTAAAACTCTTGGAATGAAGCAATCACTATCTATAGTCTAGAAAACTCCTTGTTTCAGTCACCCCTCACACTTGGCCTCAAAAATACCTTAATTTTTCAATGAAAATAAATTATAGGGAGTTAATTAAAATTTTAAATACCCTCCATGGTCTTATAATTCTCAAATTAACCTTAAAAATACATCCATTTGAGTTTTCCACACTTTTCACTCTTGTGCTCACTATGCTAGTTTTGATTGGCTAAAAGGATAGCTTTAGTTAGGACACTTATAAGTTTTTTAATAGAATAAAATGACCATAGGGAGTTATGATATGTATTTATCCTCCCTTAAAACTTTATTTAATCTTATCAAATCTCGTAGAACCTATAAAATATAGAAAATGGGGAGAAAAACACTATTTTGCATGTTATCCATATAGTTTCATACATCTTCTTTGCATGGATGAGAGATTGAGTTAGTCTTATCCATTATAAAATATGTTTAATTTCTAAAATATTCAATTTGGTTGGCTCTCCAAGATAATTTTCCTCATTAGGTTCTTTCAAGGGTTTTACTAGGGTTTTAGACAATTTTTGTTCTTAACCATTATTCATACAGATGGCATGTTGAAGTTTTAAACCAATACCACAAATATGTTTCTAATGAATGATTCATAAAATTAAGAAATAATAATCTTGGTTATTTTAATTTTGATTTAAAATATTAATTTATGGATTAATTTAAAAAATTGACTTCCAAAATATGAATTTAGCAAGAATAATTCAAGACATTCAACACACAATTGATAATGGAGTTCAGCATGGTGGCCTATGTCTCTAAGTCCTGAATCAGTTGATGTATTAGGAAAAATTCTTGAAAATTACTTATACAAATATCTAAAATTAAAAATGATCAATTGAAAAGTTGTTCCTTGGGAAAAAATAATGTAAGTCCCTTTTTGAACTTTCCCCAATTATACTTCGAACTCCCTCTACAAGCCACACAAGCTCTTAAGCTATAGTCTTTAAAAATGGCTAATAATTTTTTTCTAATATGTTTAAATACAATTTTTCATGATTTATCTAGTGGTTCATGCCCGTAGCCCAAGTAATTAGACCTTATCTCTTTTATCCCAACGTGCTAGGTTCAAATCCCATGCTCATTATTTTTGGTGGGCATGTTAATCTTATATCCCACATTGAAAAGTGGGGGGACTTCATGGATATTTATATTCCACAAAGTTTGTGGTTAAACATGCCAAATTTTTGGCATAAACTTTCATTTTTGTGCATTTGTGAAGGCTTATGGGTTTCACATGGAGTATTTAGTGGAATTATGGGTTTCACATGGAATATGAGGCATGTAACATCGAATCTAAGACATGAAATGTGGAAGGTGGGATTATAATGTGACATGGAATATTGGTCATGTGGAAAGTGCATGGAAATGGTATGGTTATTTGGTTTTTTTGGAACATTCAAGAATTAATTAAAATTGGACCATGGTAAAATAATTGGTGGAAAGACATGTGGTGGCTTGAGGATCCACCACATGGTTAAATCTCCACTTGTCACTTTTCATATACTCACAAATTATTGACTACTCACTACTTTTTGATGTCCAACTGGATGTTCTATCCAAACCCAATTTTTTTATTACCCTGCTTGATCTTTGATGCATGATATTATGTGTATATAGGATTCATTTTATAAACCATGAGTTGTATTAAAAATATCTCAATGAGATATTTTTCATGAAAATGATCAACCTAAAATTTGATGTCTTCTTTTTTAGAGAAAATATGGATCCTCCTGGATCAATTGTCCCCACTGAGAAGGATTTTTGTCCTCAAAAAATTGGTACTAGACTTGGTACTCAACATGAGGATATTTTCATGGATATAGCTCTTAGATCTAACTTAGATGATCACCTAAATGTTAGTTGGTTTTAGGTCTTCAAATTTGAGTCTATAAAAATGTCACTTAGTGTTATAATAATCACCATTTTACAATTACCCTCTTAGGGTCTTATATAGAAACAAAATTTACAAATGTTTCCCTTCTTGGGTCTATATAAACACTGTAATGATTACAAACATTTCCCATAATTGGGTCTTATGCATTTATAAACAATGCCTATATTCAAGTCTTAAAAACATAAGGCAAATATGTATGCATATTTGTAAACTCTAGAACATATAGATTAAAATATACAACCTATCTTATGAGTTATTCTCAATGCTTCTCATGATGACATCTTCGTGTTATCCCACAATGTTCATATTTACAACATAGATGATTATAAAACCATTTAAGACTTTATTTACCTATAATGGTTATTGTTTATGAGCTCACACAAGATATTTTATCCCATCATTTACAATGCTATACTAGTTTTCCTTCTTGGAAAAAGTTGCCTTTCTCAGAGATAACTATGGTTTACCTAGGATAATGCCACTAAATTAAATTAGAACCACATCTAATTCAACTTCATCTAAAAATTTGGTGGTAATTGCAAACCCTAGTTTACATGTTTTATTTACATATACACCATTACCATCATCTATTCTATCCAAATAATAGGGTTGGAAATGTGGATTAGTTTCCAAACCTAGGGTTTCTACATCTTCTAAGATCAAATTCTTTTGATATTTTTTTAATCAAAAACAACATCTATCTTAAAATGCTTATCTATTATTCTTTTGAAAAAATGTTGCTTACCTTTCTAGGGTAATAATTTCTAAACTATCAACTTTTCATTGACTGTCATCTCCCTCATTGATGTTGTCTCTTATTCTAACTGACAAGACTCCATCTATCACTTGACTGAAGATGCAGTTACAACCTTTGCCTAGGGTTGTGGATAATTTTTTTTAACTTATTTTACCATTTACCCCTTAGAATTGAAGTAAAAATCCAACTTTATATCTTCTTTATGTAATTTTGTTTTGATAGTTTTCTTATGCATCTTTTTAGGACTTTCTAGGGCATAATCAAAAAATACATTTGAGTATTTCTTCTTTGTATACCTTGATGAATCATTTGAATATTCTTCATCTAATATAACTATTGCATCTTCAGAGAGTACTTCTTCTAGCTATTCAGGGTGCTCTAGCTTGCTACTTGAGTAATCCTTCAGCTCATCTTCTTAAGACATTTGTCCTTCACTTTCATATCCTAATCTTGTACGGAGTGGTCTCTTTGCCAATTGGATTGGCTAGACAATCCCTTGACCATTGATGCCAAGGACTTTTCCTTTGAATCCCATTTTATATAATAGCTTAGAACCTATTCTATTTGTGTGTTTTTCAAATGTATCAACATAATTACTTAATGAATGTATAGAGTTAGAACACAAAGTATCCCTAACATTCCTAATATAGTCAGAAGAATTGATTTCATTGCTTTCATTTTCTGAATGTAGCATAATATTTGGTACCTGACATGGCAACATCTCTTGGATGAATCCTTTATCTACTACTTGATGCTTGAGAGAATTGGGCTTTGCAGATTTTTTGATAGGTTCCTTCCCCTTTTCTTTGCATCTCTACTCATTCTACTTCTTGAACCATAATAGAGCTTGATTGGGATGTAGTATCCAACATTGGTTGGCAATATGATCTTGGTGGGCACAATATCCAAAAATCTCTGAATCTCCATGCATCCTCTTATTCTATTAACATTCCTATTATATTTATACTCATAGTGCATCAATGCTCTATTAGAGCCTCTTGATTTACTACTCCTACCATTAATCTATCGCTTGTTGACTTTGTTCTTGAGATTGTAGGCATTACATTATCATAGTGATAATGGAATTTAGTAACAATTGAATCTGAGATAGCATTAGATCCATTGTTAAATAATAACTAATTTTGGTTAAAATGACAAAATCACAAATTCACCCACAAATTTAGTTTTGATATCAAACTTGATGCAGCATAACAATGCATAAATAGAAGTTATCCTAGCACATTAACTACTATGATACCAACCTAATCTATAAACTTAAGCAATAATACACTTAATTATTTTATTTTTTCTTTACAATATTAGTTTATGGATTAATTTAAAATTTTGACTTATAAAACATCAATTTAACAAGAATAGTTCAAGACATTCAACACATAATTGATAACAGAGTTCGGTATGATGGCCTACGTCTCTGGGTCTTGAATCAAATGATGTATTAGGAAAAATGCTTGAAAATTAATTATAAATATCTCCAAAATGAAAAATGATCAACTAAAAACTTGTTCCTTTGGAAAAAATAATATAAGTCCCTTTTCAGACTTTTTCCCAATTTTGCTTCAAACTCTATCTACAAGCCACACAATCTCTTAAGACATAGTCTTTAACAATGGCTGCTAAGCTTTTTCAAATGTGTTTAAATAAAATGTTTCATGCTTTATATAGTGGTTCAGGCCCATAGTCCAAGTCGTTGAGCCTTATCTCTTTTATCCCAACATGTTAGGTTTGAATCCCATACTCATTGTCTTTGGTAGGCATGTCAATCTTATGTCCCACATTAGAAAGTGGGGGGACTTCATGGATATTTATATTCCATGAATTTTGTGGTTAAACATGCCCAATGTTTGGCATAAACTTGCATTTTGGTGGGGTTTGTGAAGGCTTATGGGTTTCACATGGAGTATTTAGTGGAATGTTAGGTTTCACGTGGAATATGAGGCATGTAATATGGAAGCTAAGACATGAAACATGGAAGGTGGGTTTAGAACGTGACATGGAACACTAGTCATGTGGCAATTGTGTGGAAATGGTATTATTATTTGGTTTGTTTGGAACATTCAAGAATTAATTAAAATTGGACCATGATAAAATAATTGGTGGTAAGCCACGTGGTGGCTTGAGGACTCACCACGTGGTCCAATCTCCACTCACCACTTGTCATCCACCCATCGAATATAAACCATTCACCACTTTTTGACATTTAACTAGATGTTCTATCCATACCCAATTTTTTTATTACCCTACTTAATCTTTGACATGTGATATTTTGTGTATATGAACTTCATTTTGAGAAACACGAGATGTGTTAGAAATATGTTGACAAGCTCTTTTCCATTAAAATGATAAACCTTAAATTAAAAATCTTATTTTTTAGAGTGAGACCCTATTTAACTCACCTTAACCCCTTTTGTTCCCATGTAGAGCCTTAACAAAGATATGAGCTTTACAAGTTGATCTATCAATCTTGTTTCTCCACTTTCCTACATCCTTGAGCTATCTCTAGGCCAAAAAAAATGTTCTTGAAAATTTATTTTCATAAAAAAAACTCACACATGTCTATATGCACTCCATAAACATGCTCCAATCATCTGGATAACTCATCAAGGACTAGAAATGAAGGTAGATCCACAATTAGCTATAAGTCTCCTCAAGGCATAATGGGCTTGGCATACCCCCTACTAGTTTGGACCACTTGGTTTGATATAACATGATTAAGATGGTTTATTATGCATTTTAATGAACTCAAAAAGCCATCAGATAACCTCTCAAACACTCCTTTCATATATTTTCCTCTCTTTTGCCAATTAGGCATAGTGGAAACTTGCCTAACTGGATTATGTGCATGAATAATTAGGTCATCCTAAAGTGTTAGAGATTATGTGAGTGTTACTAATAATCCATCCATCTTCCATACACATCCCCTAATGTTTCTTGAAGATCCCAAGGCCTCATCTTAAGGCCTTTACTCAATTTTGCACCCTTTACCTATTTTCTCAAAGTTCTAATTTTCATGAATGGCTGATCTCTGAGATAAAATACATAGATATATTCCTCATCAACATTTAAAAATTAAAGTATTTGGATTTTTATATTTTCACAATGAGGTTCTATACCAAATTGAAAGGTCAGACTCCCTATTTTAGGTACCCAACCAACTCAATTTGTCTAAAAAAGGGGCTAAAAGACCCTATTTTCCTACACTTTTCTCCAAATCCACTTGTGGATGACCTCTCAAAACCAATTCCATGATTTTATGCTATCTAAAAATTCTCCCCACATTCAAATTATGCTCATGGATATTTTGAAACCATCCAAAACCCTTCTCCTTAGTGGATTCTTCATGTTTGCTCATTGGGCAAATGTTTCCTAGCCTTTTGTACAGATTGTTGCTCATATGACAAGTATGGAAAACATTTGAGAACATTATAAATGTATTGTTAAAGTTATATCACCTATTATATCATCATGAACCATGTTTTAGTCATTGGAACCCTATTTTTCTTTCTAGGTAGTTCATATCTCATTTTAGCCCTTGCTTGCGTAGACCCTACTATAGGTGAAAATAGGGGTCTGAGACCCTATGTAAGCTTGTTTTATTCCTTGAAATGGTCTCATTACATCAACCACATGTTCATTTAGGTAATTATTCATTATCATTATCATTATTAATATTCATTCATCATGTTATTACACTTTAAAGTTTAAACCACCTAAATTGGGTCCTTGTAGATCAAGATTGCATGCTTTAGGTCTTCAAAATAGTGTTTAGAAGTTATTGATACCTTATAAGACCATTAAATTAAGATTTAGATACATTTTTTAAATTTAATTTAGCTATGAATCCATTTAATAATTTCAAATCATGAGCTTACTATCTGACTGAGTCTTTACAGTCAGCTTTAGATAAAAGGTATGTAGGTGAGGCACCTATAGGTGTACCTTGAGGACAAAATTTTGCATATAATTTTTTTTGGTGGCCTTTATGCCTATTTAAATATTTCACATCTTCTAAGAACACTTTAATTCATCCTCTAACCCTACCTATATGATTTGATCTTCAAACTGAGTCTCTATATATGTTGATTGAGACACTTCCTCATAATACCCTATTGTAGGTCAAGATAGGGCTTGGTTGGGATGATTATAATGAAAAAAGGTCTTTTAATCCACCTTGGATCTCCCCACACTATATATCCATCTCATAGTCAATTTTGATATACTAAAACCAAACCAAATATGCATAAACCATTCCTTATTCTTGTTCAACTTGTCTGACCCCTATAGGTTACGATTTCATGCTTGAAGGAGGCCTGTAGGTGGTCATGGGCATGTAAAATGTTATACCTTAACATTTTATTGATGTCTTTGATTTCATATTAACTCTTTATACTAGTCTAGTCATTCAATTCATGTTCTTATGTTTGGAATTGTCGTTCAAGGTGATAAAAGTCCTTTTTTCCTATAGGCCTTTAGATATCACTGCATGTTTTTAGTGTGTTTTGAGGCACTTTTGAAGCTTTGAAAAACCACCTTCCCCTTGTCTTTTCCTTATCAAAATTGGTAGGGTCCTTTCCTTTAATAGGGGATATGTATCCACAAAATTTTAGGCCTTGAAACCGTTTAAAAGTGTACTTTTGAAGATCTACCAAAACCTCTTGGAGCTCTTTTTCACTCTTTTAGGGATTCCATCCCTAAACTCAGTCCTTGGCTTTCCAATTAGTTCCATGCTTCCATTTTTACTTTTAGGGACTTTTATGGTTCTACCATGGTTTCTTTATGATGGATATGAAAAAAGAGAATGTGACATTCTTTTGAACCCTCTGTATAACATCCCAACCTCATGCTCAATGACCTATATAAGGCTATTTTGAGAAGCAAAAGAGTAGACTGAGTGTGGACATCTAAAAACATGTGTGTGAATGAGAATTCATATTCCTTTGATGAAACTTCAAATGCATTTCAAGTAAAACAATAAATTGTGGCCCCCATCCATCTCTCCATACAACATCATTACATCAATAGGACTATAGATGCATGCTTTGGGTTGGTTGTGCAAACAAAATATGGGAATTAAGGTGAAACATGGTGTATATCTCAAGACAATCCAAATACCATTGTCACTCCTTAAGTATGTGACCTCCATCTTTTTAAAATTGGAACTAACTTTAAAACACCTATTACAACATGAATATCACCTATATCTACATGGAATTTAGTATACAAGGGAATTTCATGACTAAGGTAGCTTGGGACATGATCACATGGTCAAATATATACATATTTTAGCATGATAATGGAAAATCACTCAACCTCCAAATTATTTAAAAGCCAAAACACCTCCATTACCACTTCATATATAGGATGAACAAGCTTATGCATGGAATTTAATAGAAACTAGGCATGAAGTTGGCAAATGGAGCAAGACAATCTTGAAAGCTACTCAAAGAATGCCATGGTGAAATAAAAACATGAGATGAAGTAGTGATATGACCAAAGGACTTATGGTATAGTCTTTCCTAATTGTATGTAACCTCTAGAGGGGAAAAAACATAGCAAGTAAGAGACATCTTAGCTAGAACTACACCTAGTGGCACCTCCTTGAAATATGCACTAAAACACACACCCAAACACTATGAAACTTCAAAAAAAGAGTGGATACAATGTGAAATATACATCCCATGGATCCAACATCAATAATTGGTTCATACATATTTGTAAAAAATGGAGCAAAACCTATAGGGTGGACTAAATAACTATCAAATTTGCATATTCAACTTGTTAGCAATAGTTCATATAGTACAATTGACCAATATTCAAAATACATATATGAAAATTAATTTCTCTTATTTTAATATCATCTCCCAAAAACATTTTATCTAAAACTTCATATGCTTCCCCAACTGAGCAAAAACCTGAGGGTCACTTCAGTCTACCAAGAAGAGCAAGAAATGTGAAGAATGCTTTTGGCATCCAAACAACTATTTCAGATCAAACCAAGCATGGATGTGAGTTTTATAAGGATTAATAGATCCCCATGATCTTTCCCATGTGTCACACTTCTAAAAATTCTATACAAGTGCCATTTTATCTCTTTTTCAACTAATTTTCTAAATTTTAGTTAGGGAATCTACAACCTTTTGATGTGAATGACATCTCTGATACTCATAGTAACCTATTGCAAGTTTTTAATGAAACTGTGACACTTAGTCACCTTGGTAACTATGCCAATTAAATTAATGACTCCTACAAGTACATAAAATGACCCCAAATGGACATGTTGACTAAATCAACTAAAACCAAAGATAATATGACCTTAAATGACATCATATAACAAGTAATAGTTTATATGAAAATATATTAATACCCATTCAAATGTTTAAAACCAAAAATTTTGCCTAGGGCTACCTAATTTTGAATAAAAATTTGAACTTGGTCAACACTTTATCTTCCTCCTCAAGACTTGAAACTTGGTCAACACCTTTAAACCACCCTATTACACATCACTCCATGATTGCATGGGATTAAACACCTTGTAAACTCAAATTTACCCTTCATTTGGACCTCATTAGATCTCTATGAACATTAGGTCTAGAACCATCAGTCAAACTTGGATATTTAAAACACTTAGAACCTTCTTGTATTGATCTCAAATCATCATCAACATGTCACATGCACTTATAACATGCACTCAAGATTCCCTAAAATTATTTTTAAGTATTATACATCTTAGCAACATCTTCTGTCACCTTTACAAGATCTCTCAAGTCTTGAAACATGCTTAACATTTTCCATCATATCATCACTTTATAATTTAGCTTGTCTTCAATGCACACATGACATAATACTTTGACATCAATGAAAACACAATCTCCAAAAATCTCCCCCTTTCTCATTGATGGAAACAACTTATCTTTCTCCACATTTGACATTAATGACAAAGTGGACTCTAGAACCTAGAAAGCTCAAGCATACTAATTCCCCCTATCAACATGCATTCCTTAAAAGAATTCATCCAACATAAGCATACAACTTTCAATGATTTTAAACTATTTAAAGGTCACATACAATTATCATAAATTCATATACATAGTTTTGTAATCTAAGGACTTGACATTTCAATATATCTTAAAAAAAACTCCTCAAGTCTTTGATGCTTGATATAACACATGACACCTTCAAATAGAACATCTCAATCACTAGGTTTGCATATAAATTTATAGGTATTATTCCTTGCCACATGATCCTTGGTCCTTAGGATCAAATCTACTAAATTATATAACTTATTAGTCATGGTGTATAAATGTTCCCCCTATGATCATGTTCTTATTTTCACGTTTTCTCAACACATCATTAGCACATATTAGGCCTGTCACTATTTTTATTTTTTGTGTTTCATCATGGCTTAGACCATCTATTTGAATAACATTCAGTCATACTTGATCTTTGAATACACTTCACTTTATCTCTTTGAAACACTAATAGCCTTGTGTAATGCACCATTAGACCTCATATAACCAATAGGTCTCATTGAGACCTAACAAACATGGATCCACTCCTTCTTGTCTCATTAAGACCTAACCAACATGGATCCACTCCTTAATTATTATTGACCTCTTAAGTCAATAGAAACACCTAAGATAGGAAAGAACACCTTCACAACATGTTAAATCAACTCCTCATAGAATCAACTTGAAACATTCAATGATTTTAAAATCATTCTCTCTTTCTTAAATAACTCATCTATAAGGCATAGACCCAAAGGAAACTCTTGAAAAAAAATCAAACTCTATCTTCATAAAAACTTATAACTTCTTATCAATATCAGATCAAAAAATATCTTGATGAATTTCAATATGTAAACATATCCTCTTATGACCTTATGAGGTCACCATGACATTAAGGAACACTCAACATAATGAAATAACTTTAATGGAGTAATATAACAATCTCTTTCATACAAGTTTACTTTAAAAATATGATGCTACAAGAAAATCTCACCTTCAAAACATAGTGAACTACTTTAAGGTTTATTTAGAGCACATATAACATGATCACAAGCAATACATGATCCTAAGATCATCCTTCTTTTCACTAATGATCTCATCCTTATGGAAAAGAATATTAAGCCAACCTACATACAACATTCTTCAAACTTTGTCTATACATAGTCAAGATTCTAAATGAAAAAATCATAACATCAATCATCTTTAGACCAATGTTATCTTCATGTCATAAAAAACTTATAATCTCACTCTTAGAACAATATAGACAATAAATCTCTACATGACATCGATCTAAAAAAATAATATTCATATCACAAACCCTTGTCTTGAACTTGTCATTTTTGACACTACCTTACACTCAAACATGCATCATAAGCATGAAAATAATTGGATGAAACATTAAATAACATTCACCAAAAGATCATAGAGCTCCATATGTCATAACTGAGTTATTATTAACATGAATATTCTTGTTAAGGTTTATAGACACCAAACCCTCATATTATTATCTTTCAAGAATTAGACCTATTCTTTATATCAAAGACCAAAGTGATCTTTCACAAAGAATATTAATGAGATATATTACCTTGAGGTCCATCTTAAACACTTTGAGAAAACAACATGAGTTTCAAAGAGCACCAATCAACACACCAATATACCCTTGTCTTCTATTATAGGGACTTTCAAACTTAGTCAACTTATATGATGATTTCTTGCATAAATACATACTTTCATCTCTCTCTAAATGAATCATGTCTTGTCATATATTTATTTGTATTTTTTATGAGTCCTTTATACATGAATAGATATACATAAGTCACTCATTTTAATTTATAAAGCTTTATTAGCTCTCATACCCTCATTAGATCTTATGGAGACCTAAAATAGCTCATATGATATCTCAAAACTCCTTTATTAGATCCCATCAACTCAAAGTATGTATGATTTATCAAATATAAATAGGAAAATGTGATCATACATTTGTAATTTATGAAGATTTAGATAGACCTTAATTATGTCTCATACTCCATTCTTCTAATCAAACCACTACATATCTTTCTTCTATCATGTTAGCTAATCAAATAAACCATCTTAAATAAAATCTATCATTTAACTTAGGTTTGATATTGGAATTAGCCTCAGTATATTCCTTATTATTAAATATTTCTAGCACAATCATGCAAACTTCTATGCAAACCTCATCCATGATCTTCACAAACCTATCCATTACTGTAAACAAGATGAACATTATCTTCATCATGCTTTAATCTACTTAGGATCACCTATAGGCTATAAATCATCCTTAAAATTTCATTTTATAATAATAATTATTGGAATTAGATACTAAAAGGGGGGTGAATTAGTTGCACAATAATACATATTTAATTCCAAACACCATTCCATGAAGCATACATAAGAGATCAATGCATAAGTAAACAATAACACAATTACATCACAAGATTACAAAAGATATTATGTGGAAACTACTCTTTGGGAATAAAACACAATTAACCATACATATGGAATATTATCTATAATGACAATATTCAACATTTAGTGAAGCACCCAATTCATAAGGAACACCAACCCCTACCTAGTTGAACACCTACCTAAATAGTCTTCTGTAAGCTCTAACTTACAAGGAGGCTCCAAACACATAGGAAACAAAGCACCAAATCAACTAATTTGAATATTTTGTCATATTTAACAATTTTTTTTGACTCTTCAACTAATGATGACCTCAATTTTATACACTCTTTCCCTTCACTCTCCCTCAAATAGCCTCTAGGGCTCACTTGCTCAATATGCCTCTTCTAGGATCATTAGGTCCAATGACTTATGTGTCCACTTGAATAAAACTTATTAGATATGAATGAATGATATCCTTAACCATATGATGGTTCTCAATGACCTACCTTTGCTCCTTGATTGAGCTCTTTCATTTACTTAAGTCCACACCCCCACAACTAGTCCAAATAGGCCTATTAGGCCTTGCCTTTATACCACACTCTTCATCTAACCCATATTGGTTTGAAAATGCAATTAAAACACTTGGATAAAAATTATAATTGGTCCAAAAATACGTTACATATGATAACTAAACACTCCATATGTCGGTTATAATCTATAGAGGCTAAAACTCAATTAGGCCTAATAGAGACCTAATGGAATTAGCCCTTCTTCAAGGCACATGTTACCCTTAAACTCCTTATAACATATTTAGCTTCCAAAAACTCTTAATAAACTTCACATATAAATTTAATAGACACATTATAATCTCACCTTGAGTCCTTACTACCTAGAACTCCATTTCAGACCTTGAACCTATCAATTAGGTCTTCTCACCTTTTAGGCCTTCTTACACATAAAGTTTGTTTCATAAAACTAAAGATAATAGTCAAATTTCAATATTACCATATGATAAAATAAAATAAAATATATCATTAAAAACTTAATTAATATTTCCATATTCAATATACATCATTACACAAACCAATATGCCTCAAGAACTCTTGTACAACTTCACCACTTAGAACTGCTAGTGCATACCAAAATATAGTCATGAACATTGAAGTAAAAACACACCTTTTACCAATAAAATATGGAAAAAATCACATTTAAAAACACATAAATACCTTATTTTAATCATACATTTCATTATATTCTTAAACTCAACCTCTGCAACCACTAAACCTTCTCTGCAAGAAGCTCACTTAGAGCCACCAAATACTACCAACACCCAATCAAAAAACTTTGACTTCTCCACAATAATATGGGAAAAAAATGATATAAAAATACATAAATTTGGTATGAAAATATATCTTTATCATATTAATTAAATTTAATCATCATTAATCAAGACATAATGCATCAAAAACATCTTTGCCACTAAGTCTCTCAACTACCAATGTCTCCAAAAAACTAGTCATGTAATCATGAATGTATAGCATATTAAAAATAAATCTCAATGATTAAAAAATGATATATTATTATTAAAAAAATATCACCAAAATATATTATTACCTCCATCTAGGACATAAGGACTTAAAACACATCAATTACTCTAGTAAACTTGGAACTGTCATTTTATCTCAAAACATAGTCATATTGAATATGAATCCTAACACTTGTGAAAAAACTTTATTGATCTTAAAATGTATTAATTTTGTCCTTAAACATCCTTACATAAAATTAAATCACATAGACATAAATTTCTAATAGAAAATAAGGAATGTATAGACCAATACCTAAACTCAACCTTTCACTATTCACTTTCACTTAGATAAGCCACTTTAAGAGCATCTTATAGCCTATGTATGAGCATTAAAAAGACTTACCAACCAATGTTAAATGAGTAATATGTATTAAAAAAATACCCTAAATAATTTTATCCATCCCTAGTCACTGGTACATCATTCCTAAATAGGTTCTCACACTACCTAGTTATTACTCATTATTTTCACTATCTATAGATTAGAGATAGGTCAACTTGATTTAATAAAAATATTAATATAGATATTTTTTATATCCAAAATAAATTAATGTAAATTAATAAAAATTAATTGAATTCATCCTCCATCAACTTGTATTGTTGACTCAATTAACCCTTCATGTAACAATAAAATATTCAGAAATAATCACTTTTATATATCTTCTACTCACTACTCTAACACACCACTACCACCTAGAGGTTCCTGGAGGAGTATTATACAACATCCAATCATAAAAAATGTGAAAACAATCTATTATAGGCCAAAACCATCCACACATTTCCAATCACTCCACTGTGAGGGGACTTGGTTTCTCTATAAAATGCTTCTGAAATATGCTTAGTAGCCTTACCAACCTAATCCAAATTGATTATATCACCATGAAAACTCTACATGTGGTAATGAACATCACAACTTCCTTCTCAAGCTTGAAACCTTCATTATACATGCATAGGAAACCTTCC
Source organism: Torreya grandis (assembly GCA_037957365.1). Classification (NCBI taxonomy): domain Eukaryota; kingdom Viridiplantae; phylum Streptophyta; class Pinopsida; order Cupressales; family Taxaceae; genus Torreya; species Torreya grandis. The sequence goes on along the minus strand of JARHVA010000574.1, from coordinate 1,789,547 downwards.
AACATTGTTTATTAATTCATTTTCCTCCTCAAGACTTGAAAATTGGTAAACACATTTGAACCACCTTGCTACACCTAAATACATGATCACATGGGCTTAAAAACCTTATAAAATCAATTTTATCCTTCATTTGGACTTCACCAGGTCTCTATGCATATTAGGTCTAGAACCATCAGTCAAAATTGGATATTGAAAGCACTTGGAACCTTTTTTTATTGATCTCAAATCATAATCAACATTTCATATACATTCATTCCATGCTCTCAAGCTTCCATAAAACTCTTCTAAAGTATTATACATCTTAACAACATCTTATCTTACCTTTGCAAGATCTCACAAGTCTTAGAACATGCTCAACATGCACCATCATATCATTACTTTGTCATTTAGCTTGCCTTTAATTCACACATGACATAATCTATTGATATCAATGAAAAAAAACTCTCCAACATCAAACCCTTTGAAAATAATGAAAATAAAGGTAGTTGTTTATTTAACTAAGGGATAGATAAATTTCCAATTATTTTCAAAATAAGATAACTACATAATTGATTACCAATCATATGTAGTAATTAAATTCTATTTTACTAATATATTCTCAAAAATCAAGATAATTTAATTAAAGGAATCTAATGTATATTAAGAACAATATTTACATACTAAGATAATCACATATAATATTTCATTAATTGCGTACTAGCATTAAAACATGTTATGTATAAACATTTTAAGTCTACTGTGCATGTGTGTAGGGTCACTAGAAATTACTCTATCATCACCCAATCATCCCATCTAGCCCATCCTCTCTAATGATGCTCTCCCTCATCAATCTCTGAGGGTAGGATCAATCTTGCATCTACCTCACAAGAAGTAGGTAGTTAGTCTAAGTCATCATAAATATTAACTAATGATGCAAAACTAAAAAATACATATTCATAATGTAAAAAATAATAAAATATAACTATCACATCATGTATACTAATCAAAAATATCATTATCCCATACCATTATATGTCATAAATATCATATCAAAGCAATAATAATAAGCTAATAACCCTATTAATCCATAGATTAAAGTTTATAAATCATTGGGTGAAATTGGGATGTGACCCTCCCACCCTAAAAATGGTCATCATCTTGATGACTCTTATTCAAATAAAAGTTCTAAATAATAAATAGAGTTTAATAGAATAAACACATAGTATATATTATCAAATCATGCTAATAATTACAAAAAAATTACCTAAAGAACTCATACTAGTTCTCCTAATTAGCACTATTCTTATAGTATTGGTCCCATAAGACCCTACCCTATGACATTCCCTATTATGAAAATAAGTTTTGTGAAATTAACTATGCTCATTGGTTCTATCATGACCACCTTGGGGTCTAGAACTGATAAGATAATCTTACTTAGCAAAAGTTTCACCGACTTCCCAAAAACACATGAGATCATCAAAAAATTCAAAACAAATGATTTTTAAGAGTTACATAAAACCTTCTAGATCCTATACACATCTCTCTATGCTATAAAGTGTATTTATGATACTAGAGAAAAGTATTTAGGAAACTTGGAAATAAATATGTGTATATGTTAATACTATCACTACACCACATACTTTCATATAAGTATGACATGTCAATATTTTCACTACTCAATTGAAGCTCTTGACAAGTATGATAATGAATAGTAATTAGAAATGATATATATAAAATCATGGAATAACTATCTACCTTATACATGTTTATGGCCATATATATAAATTTGACAAGTTGCTCTTGTCAAATCCTAGATTAGACAAGTTCATCTATCAGATCATAATCAGTAACAATTGAGTCAATTTGAGGCTAAGTAGGATACCATCCTATCGCTTATAACTCATGTTCTTAATTAAACACTCTTCCCTCAGGTGTTCACGGCATGAAGATATTCAAAATGTGCATAAGGTTCAATGAAAAATAAATATATATTAACATATCATAGAAAGAAATACTATATAATCAATGATTCTATATTTACTAATATACATACAAGAAAAATCATATAATCATCCTGAAATGGTATTAAGTTGTCAATAGCTATACATAACTAGTATCATATTTCACAACTTATAATATTATATTCATAGTTAATAATAAATAATACCATAGTTAACATAACATAAAAAGGCTAAGGATTATACGATCTTTACTACCTTATAAAGGAACTAGCGAGATAATGCCTCCCTACTTGCTTAGCTAAATTTCAATAAGTTAAAAGTTTATTCCTATCTTTTTATACTATTAAGATGTTCTGCACATCTCATACCCTACTTTCTCTTGGTAAAATTTATATATAAACTCTTCAATACAACATGCTTCAAAATAAAATAGTATTAGTCCAAACAAAGGTATATAATAACATAATAATCAACTAGAATATATATAAATTCAATGTTATTAATTCTTTGTGGTCAAGTATAGAAGTTTGTTAAAATAGTGACTCTACAAAACCATAATTAGAGAGTAGAGGGATAATATCCCAAAAAAAATCTCCTACATACCCTCATATGACAAAAATAAACATCGCAACCCAAGTTTCCAAGTCATCATTCACTTACCAAACTTGTAAGTGTAGTATTATAACCTACCTCCACAACTAGAAGAAAAATACTAAACTTAAGATGCATAAATCTATCCAATCCTAAAACTTATCTCATAAATAATTATAAATCACTATCCCATGAACTTAAGGGAATAATATTTAAATAATAATTCAAAAACAAGTTTCCACTTAAGAAAGCACTAAATCAACATCCTGAGAATATGAATCTTCTCGGTAGCTTAAATGATGTAAGAGGAGAGTGATAGAATAAATACTAACATCTAAGATAACTAAGAGAGATGAAACTTATTCTCAAGTCTATAAAAATATAAGGATGCTAATATACATTAAAAAACTCCTAACAAAAAGGAATATCAAACAAGACATCTACATTTAACTACAAGAAAATTCCCACCACACTAGGTGGTGATAGACTAGAATGGTCTTATAGGATTCCCACTTCTAGGATTTATGTATATAAGACATAGAACTAATACATATAAACCTAACTGGGAATCACTCCATGCTTTTTAAAACACTCAAAATACACAAACATAAATGTTGAAGGTGATTTAATTAATAAGAAATACATAATCACACTCAAGGTGTTCGATCTAAAAGATCTAGAATATGGTAGGAAACTCTTATTCACAACTCAAGAACTAAGCTATGTACTCTCCTACCCATAAAATTTATAAAACCATCACCAATGAAATACACGATAAACTAATCCTTTAATAACTCTAAGGGGGTATGAATGCTCTTAGGGTACACACTCAATGTACCATACACACATTCTCAATTCTCCTTCTGATAAGTGAAAGGATACACAAATTCTAATGGACTCATTAGGTGCTAGAGTTTGAGCCACAACTTTGATACCACATGTTACAACCCCTCAATTTGTACTTAGAAAATGCAGTGATTTTTTTTTTTAAATAATTTCTTAAAATTCATTCCATAAAATTTTACATTCAACATCTAAACTATAACATAGAACAATAGTACTTCTAATTTAGATACACCATACAATATTTATCTTATACAACTCCAAGGAAAGTAAATACAATAAGACACAGTTATGGTTGGTATACTAATAAAATAATTGATGTTCAAATATAAAAAATACATAATATAATTATATTTCCTTCAGGTATTTAACCTAATATAATAAATATATATCAATCTCTTCATCGCTTGATTCAAACCAAGTCATGTATCATTTATAATCTCAAATGTTATTTTCAAGTACTACAGTGATAAGGGAGAGAATCAATCAAGCAATTTTACATGCCAATCATGGACCAATAATCACCTACATAATCCCCTATCAAGGAATGTCCCTCCCTTCATGGATAGGTATATAGAATGGTATATGAATCTAGAGAGATGTGTTAGTACCCTGTGTGCAATAAGATTTTTACTACATGATGTGTATCATAAAGAAAATACATTTCTAACATGATATCACACAACATGAAAATCAAACATATGAAATAATAATGTATATCTAACATTACTTTTTCTAAAATTTACAAATAACATATGATCATCCATATTGACCAATTTTATAACACACCACTTGATTAAATTATCTACTTCTAATATTGGTGGTGCTACCTAGGCTAGCGGAATATGTCTCACTACTTATTATCATCATCAATGAAGATTATAATATAAAAATATATAACATAGTCTATATAACTCAAATATTCATCCAAATTCTCCCTAAACTAAGAATAAAATAATCAAAATCATTCATTTTAATCCAAAAAAGTGTAATGAATCTAACACATGCTAATATTACTTATAAAACAATAATTAACAAAACACAATCATAAATACAAAGAATCATGATCTTTTAATCAAGCAATTATATATAACAAATCAAGTTACATAAACACATAAAAGTCTACCTAACATTCATTTACACTCTCAAGGTTGTATGCATGTATACATGATG